>KV429036.1:438034-662135 GCA_001632345.1 Daedalea quercina L-15889 | reverse complement strand
CTGTCACTTTCGAGGTGGAGGCCAAACCTCGCCTGTCATCTTCAGGCAGGTGCCAGATATTAGAGCAAGAACCAGATATGTAATGCAAATTCTGAGGATCAATTGGGGTTACATGGCAATAGTGTACGTGGTACTAGTAGACAGGCGAGAGACGCGTCGAGGCGGGCGACGCGACGCGAGAGCGAGTGTGACGAGACGTGACAAGACGCGAGACGCAAAGGTCCCCTTAGGGCGCTCGTTTTCGTCCAGACTCTCCTGGACGGGTTCCCTATTAGGGTGGCCAGGAGAGGCTGGTCCGAGACTATTCCCATCCCATGCTGCCCGACGCTGGCGAAACATGCGCTCGTCTCCAGATTGCCGCCTATGGTTGCCACTCAGGGACCCAGCCCGGACCGGTGTCTTTCCCGAAACGGTAGGTCGTGGGACCATCCGAATGCATGCTCCTCACTCGAGTGAGCACCGGCGTCCGGATTGGTGCTCACTCCCTCGACGCACCCATCATGTTCTCCTCATTCTTTTCGTAAGTGCGATATGTCTGATCCTCTTCGATTGCGTTGAGGAGAGACTTGTTTACGCAGCACGTCTGCGCCAGTCGATCCGAAGGCGCCCAACTTCCATCCTGTCACCGTAGGGAAGGGTCCTTCCGACCTCCTTGGTGAGCTCGAGCCACAGGACACGGAGTGGACGTGCCCGGGAGGTTTTGCTGTCGAGACGCAAGTGTGGTACCACGTCCTAGATGATGGCTCGCACTTGATGTGCCAAGTGATTCATTCCGCGGTTGGGTGAGTCGTTCATAACTCTAGACCATCGTACGGGCGTTCATGGTATGTCAGCGTGTGGTACCCTACCATCCAATTCACTTGCAAGCTATACAACCCGAAGACGAAGGAACGCGTCTGGAAGTCTATTAATGTCAGCAACTTCGTCACTCCGCCGCCCGGACTCGATAAACGCTCGAGCAAGTCTGATCAATTCAGCATTACGCACAAGGACCACACAGGAGACGAGTTCGCAGAGTCATATTCCATCCGGGTCAACCTGGCTGATGACCTGCAAATCTCGCTGGACGTCCGCCGTCCTGCATCTGCCCCCGGTTGGAAAGTGGGCAAAGGCCCCAAAGGCGGCTACTCGTACTTCGGACATGACGTCGCGAACCCTGAGGGCTATGTGATCCACCGCTTCTGGCCGTTGACCTTTGGCTCAGGTGCCATCATTCGCAGTGGGCACGCGGAGTCGGTCAAGGGCACGGGCATGTTCGTGCACGCTATCCAGGGCATGCGGCCCAACCTCGTGGCAGCGCGCTGGAATTTCGCGCACTTCGTCAGCGAGGCGCATGGCGGGTCCAGTGCCATTCAAATGGAGTTTACTACCATTGACGCGTACGGCCGTCATGGTGCGGGCTCGGGCTTCGTCTCGGTCAACATCGGCTCGCTCGTGCTCGGCGGCAAGCTCGCAGCCGTGACCGCGGAGACGAAATACCCCGATGAGCCTCTCCCGGAGGATGCGGAAGTGATCTCGCGAGCGGTGCACTCCAAGACGGCGCGCGATGTGGATACCGGATACGATGCCCCTACGGAACTGACCTTCCGGTGGGCTGCACCATCGGTCCTGCCCGATGTTCAGGGCAAGGTCGACGCGACGCTTGTTGTTGATGTCGGCCAGCCCGACGCGTACAACGGTCTTGTCGAGAAGGTCGATGTGTTGGCCGAAATTCCGACTGTGATCAAGACAATGATCGCCTACGCGGCGGGTACCAAGCCGTACATCTACCAGGTCAGTGCTACCCAGACGTGGCTGGCAGACAGCACTAACATCCCCTGACAGTGGTTTAACCCAGCCAAGCTCTCCGTGAACGTCCCGAGTGGACTGATTCCGGACGTCTCTGGTGCAGTGGAGATCGAGGGCGCGGCTTATAACGAGGCCACCTTCATCTCCTAGATGTAATATTTCGCTACGATAGTGGGCATATTGGTAGCTACGGACGGCAGTATCTCATCAAGTCTAGATGGCAACTACCCATGTATTATATAAGTATAACGAAATATTCGAGGAATGGATCGCCCCAGCTTGATCTGCTTTGACCCGCGTTACATTTGGATTTCTGCTGTTGCTGCTGTACATCCGTCGAGGTGCGGAATTGAGCTGCGTATGCTACAACGTTTAGCATTATCCATGGTCTAATTGCAAGCGCCTTGGCCCACAGTGAGCGCTAGATCTCCGCCGGCTGCGCAGAATGCAAAACTCGGTCGGACTGGCTCAGTTCTACATATTATAAAGTGTCGGCTGGGGTTAGTACAACAAGACAATCCCCTCGCCTTTTACTAGGGGATTCCGTGTACTGACTCCATTCAAAGCCGCAATACGAATTTTTCAGATGCATGCTTCGTCCGGAAGCACATCCTTTATTCTTTTGCCCTTGTGATATCATTGAATTATACGTCATACACGTCGTACCAGATTTACGGCTCATGAACATTCGAATTTTCGGGCTCGTTATGTTCTGAGCCTCGAACGATTGAGCAATGCCGGTTTGTAAGTATGGGATATATACGTCTAGAAGATAGGAGTGGGGTTGTGAGGTTACGGTGAACATACAGTAGTAGGGTTCGCTGGAATACGACTACAAATACAGTGGAAGACTGACCATAGCTCCTAATGAGTGTACTACAAAACCATCATAGCGCGGCGAACACAAGCACGGACCCATAAATACCACCAACGATGAAAGATAGCTCATTCCGCCGCAGCGACAGCAGCGTCCGCCTGTTTCCGCTCCTTCTCCCGCTTCTCCTTCGCCTTCCGCCGTGCTTCTTCCCAGCGGTCGAGCTCCTGGCGGAGCTTCTGCACACGGACGACGTTCATGGGGTGTGAGGAGCTGATCCAGCGGCGCGGGAGGGCGAGCAGCGCCGAATCCTCTTCGCGTTGCCGCTCCTCCGCGCGCCCGGGAGTGCACTCCGCCGTCTTGGGCGTCTCGCCGCGGCCCTCCCAGAAGTAGATCGCGTGGCGCGGGTCGAAGCCAGCGTGGGCGAGCAGTCTGGAATGGAAAGCAGAGGTCAGCGGAAGTTAATTTGGAAGTGGGTTCGGGATACATACCTTGCGGAGACTATGTCAGCCTCGACCTCTTGTGACTGGGAGGTGTAGTATTCTGTGATGTGGGAGATCTCTCCCGAACTCGCTTTGCCGACACTGGCGAGTGCGTCGTTGATGAATGGCCCGACTGCGTGTTTATGTCAGCATCGGATAACTGTATGCAAGTAAAATGCACCCACACAACATGGTTACGGGGAAGAGGAAGGAGCGGACAATGTCGGTGAAGATAGTGATGACGCCGGGCCAGATGATCGTCCCAGTGGACAATGTCTCGATATGATGGGTGAGGACAAGGTGCGCGAGTTCGTGTGCGAGGAGAACCGCAAGCTCCTCGGTCTGCTCTTCCGTGGGGACGGGATGCGCGGGCGCTCGAGGGGCTAGCCCGAAGAAGCTGCCGAAGAGATAGGACCACCAGGATGTCGGCTGTGGTTCTTCGACGAGCGCATGCGGATTGTTGCGCAGCACGTCTTCGAGGAAGCCAGAGAACACGACGATGCCGCCCCCGCCATCCGGGCCAAAGCCGTACGAGAACGCGTTGGACGAGTCCGGCTCGTCGACGACGAGGAGCGAGTAGGGCGGACCCGGAATGATATGCGCAGGTGTCTGCGCCGTGCGGTTGCGCGCAGCCTCCGCGAACTTGCGGAAATAATTGCATGCGCGTGGGCAGGGCCGTAAGGGATACTTCGCAGGCGGAGGCTGGGGGATGTCGTCCGGCCCGCAGTCTATCCAGTCTGGCCGGAGCTCTTCCTCGTGTGACAACACTGGGATCACGTTCTCTAGACGGCGGAGCGTGCTGAGGACCCACTGGTAGCGCCAGTCACTGGGGTCGATGAGGCGGGGGGTGCCGTTTTGCGTGAGGATTTCGCCGACGGCGCGGTACCATCCAGCCCCTGCGAGCTGCGCGGCGATGTCCTCCTCCTCATCGGGGGACAGGAGGATGAGACGCCAGCGCCCGGTGAGCGGCGTCCGCTCGAGACTCGCGACGATGGTGAGCCAGAAGAGGATGATGGGCGTGAAGAGGACGAAGTGGAAGAGCCGCGTGCTGTTGCGGAGCCGCTCGACGACGCGCTCCCGCCACTGATGCAGCTCGTCGCTCTCCTTGCCGTTCTTGATCTTCGCATCGATCTTCTGCAGCTTCTTGTGGCTCTTGAGCTTGTTCAGCAGCGCGATGGGCATGAACGTCAACGCGATTCGGGAGACGGTGCCTGCTAACTGGATGGCGCTCGAGGTCTACGGATAGCATGGTGATCCCAGCGAGAAATGTCGTCAGTCACTCCTGTTCCGAGAGCGCAATTACTTGTCTGTATGTACCTTGAGGAAGGACAGGAGCAAGGACAGGGCCGGCCATCCATTCCTGGGAGGGGTCGAATGGAATGCTCGAGCGCTAGCATGCAACGGTGCGGCTGCTGAGGTGAGGTGTACAGTTGAGAGAAGTTCAGCACTTGAGGTGGGACGAAGTGTAGGGACCATTGGCCAGGTATCCCTCGCGTGTCCTGAGTGAAAGGCCCGAGCATGCCTTTGTGCACTGCTCAGAGTAAGGCCGCAAACGGGGACGAGGTGTGCGTTTGTTTGGGATCGCTGTGGTTCAGCACTCAGAGCGGCTAGGGAGGGCAGTGATCTATAGCGGAGCAGTGATCTCGGATTTCGTTGGGATGAATAGGTGTAGCGAGAGCTAATACCATCGGAGCGTGCCTCCGGGAGTAGATTCGCCCTTGGACGCTCGCACCTTTGACCGAGGTCATGACTGGTTTTCCCCTCGAACCTTGGTGCGTCAATCACCGAGTGTCTAGGCGGGAAGAGTTGGCGTGCTTCAGCCTTCTGGAGATGAAACGCGCGCTCTCCTGGGCCTGCCCTCCATCCGCCGCGCAACGAGACATGTCGAACGTGCAGATCCAGCAAAGAGGACACCCTGCTGCCGAACTGTGGGCGCAGCATAGCACATCGTTGAGGGAAATGAACAAGAAGTTGCACAGTTGAGGGGTGCGTAGCCGACGCCCTGACTCCGGCTTGCGGGTCCGCCCTCTGCGTTCCGAAGGTTCGCGGGCGTTCGCACTTTCGACCAACTGATGGCATCTCATTCAACAAATCATCGGCCGTATCGTCCTCGAGCTCGCCCTCGTTCGCAATTCCTTTGCCAGAACGTTCACTTTCTGGAGTTCTGGCTCTTCATGCTGGCTGTCTACGACCTCACTTAAGCCATGCCTTGCGAGACCTGGACTCGATGACCCTTCATTTCCGAAAGGCCGATTATACATATATAGGGTTTATTCGGAGTCGATCCAGCTCGTGATGATGATCACTGATCTAGAGCTCCGGAGTGCGGACTCGGTCGCAAATAGCAGTGCGCTCCTTGATAGGATAGACGCCTCAGGATCCCCACAGTCTGCTCCTTTGATTGCGAGTCAGGGGTCACTTTCTTTCCTTCGTCCTCCCGCCCATGACGGTCCAAGATGCTGACTTCAGTGCTGGATAGCTCTTTTTCCACATCTCTACGAGTCAGCCGCTGGTCGGGCTACGCCGTTCGCTCCCTACCCTCTCGCAACTGGTCGGCAGATGGCAGAACTCTGCATCTCCTTGCCTCGCCTGCATTGTACAGGTCTCGAGGACAACCGACCCACCCACAAGCGTACAGTCCCACCACAGTTACTCCGAAACGACTCTTTCATGCATCAAGACCCCAGCAATATCCATGCATCCCACCTATCTTTTGGTGGTTCAAGGTATGAGGCATCTCCTGAACTGAAGCGCTGTACTAGGCATCAGGCAGCGAGCCGAGGCCTCAGGCGTGCATTGTTTAACTTCACATAGCATATACCATGTATGCTATTGTTATTGGAATGCTGAAGGTCCTAGGTCTCATGGCTCTGTGGTTTCTCGTGCGCCCATGTGTTTTGCTGCCGAACTGATCATAGACGCTATACAGGTATCCACCGCTCTCAACGTTGCTGAGACAGTGTTCCGTGTCACCTTGACCTTCTTGCCCATGGCCACTATGACCGCATTCCGCTCGCGCAAAATACTCGAAAGGATAGAAAAGATGCGGGCGGCTGGCCGCGGGAAGGATTTCGACCTTGATGGGAAAACCCATAGGGTCATCACACATTTGAAGAGAGCCCGGAAGGCTACGCGCATACTACTCCTGATTCCGGGTGCAATAGTGGCCTTCACACTGTTGGCTGGTACTGAACGGACTCCACTAACTGGCAGGTGCGTTATTTGTTTCATATGGTGCTTCGAGTATGGTTCTACTGCATTCACCGATAAAGTCTCTTTGCCCTGCGATCTCGCAGAGGTTTCGCTTGCTGTGTCTGTCGCCAGGTAGGCACATGATCATTAGGTTCCGTGCCAATGCTATTCACCACCAAGCACTCAGGGTTCTGCGGTATGTCGTTTTGCGTTCTGTATTCCAAATCAGCATAGCCCTTATCTTCGATATTGGAATTGGTGATTTCCATTGTACTTGGAGCCATACTCGAAGCGTTACACAGATCATGACATGGATGATACTGACACTTATACCCACAGATGGAGGCTCATTGTGTTATCTCCTTGGGAGGAGGAAGACATTGCCAACCAGCTAGCAGGCAGCGGCTGGTATGCTGCTGTCGGCGACATCCTGTCGGCCGGCGGGCAGACGCCGAAGCTCATCGACTCGTCCGACTGGCGCTACAAATGGGTCCAGCAGACTCTGCGTCGCCTCGAGGCAGTCATTCCGGTCCTTCAAGACGAGAAGGAGCTGCGACCGGACTGGATCGAAGGGGGCACAGCGATTCCCCTTCCGCCACCATCTAAGTACCCTTTGCAGCCGCGCTTTCGCGAATCGGATTATTTTGAGCAGACGGTCCACGCGGCCAACCCACGCGAGATATCGCACGAGGAAAAGCCTATCCAGGGCCCGCCGTATTCCCTGCTCATAGTGGACAGGCCCGATGCGTCCAACGCGTTCTCGTACGGGTTCGGTCCAGACGGCGCCGCGGGCATTGTGGTGTTCTCTGGGTTCCTCGACGACATCATAGCAAAGTATCCTTTCAAGGACCATGCCGCGCCGGAGCCATGCGCGGAAGAGACTTCGTGGTGGCCCGCCATTTTTGGCGGCTTCTTCAACGTGAAGCCCGCGCTGTCACGGCCTGTTCCTTCGGAGGAGCAGACGTCCGAGCTCGCCATCCTCCTCGCGCACGAAGTTGCGCATTTACTCCTTTCACACCACATAGAGACCCTCTCTGTTGGGTCCATCGTCGGTCCCAGTATCACGACTATCGTCACGGACGTCATCCGGACATTCATGTTCCCATTCACGATGTTCTGTACGTACTCCTTTGCCGCTCATCCTTGGTAAGTAGCTCACTATGCCTTGCTAGTCGGTCCCTTCATCAATGACGCCCTCTCCGGCGTCTGGAAAACAAGCTCCGCCGAGGTCGCCAAGTACTCCGGGATGTGTACGAGCCACGAACAAGAGATTGAGGCGGACATCGTCTCCGCCCGGTACGCATCCACCCTCCCCCGCCCACCTCTCTCACTGACCACTTCTCCTGTAGGCTCCTCGCGCACGCGGGATTTGACCCACGGCACGCGGTGCGGTTCTGGGAGAATCGCGCGGAGAGCGCGCCGGACAGCGAGTGCGCGCACGCGCCGAAGGAGGAGGTCGAGGACCGCGCGATCGGTAAGCTCCTGCCGCACCGCTGGGCAGGCTCGACGCATCCGCTCAACGTGGAGCGCGTCAAGAAGCTCCGGCAGGAGCTCGACCGATGGGAGGAGGCGCGGCGGCGCGCGCGGGAGGCAAGGGCTGCACCCGACGCGTGGTGGAGGCGGTGGCCGCTCGCGTAGCGTAGAGACGTAGCTGTGTGGTTCGTTCTTCGGTTCGTCACGTAGATATCGCCCGGTATGGCTCGATCGGATGTGGGTTATTATACATCATGCTATGTGCTACTGTCGCTCTCTCTGGCTTGTATATGTCTTCGCCTGTCGTAGGTAGTCACCCACTCCGCTTACTTTATTATACTCCTACAGCTGTACGATATATCCTGCTATTCTCTTCAGACAAGGCGTCAACCTTCCGGCCGTTGTGATCTAAGCATCGACTGTTCAACATTCAACAATCAGCCAGTGAACCTTTGCCTTCGGAAGTCGTCGCAAATTGCTGGAGCGAATGATTGTATGTACATAGGCTCGGCCCGGTGTCACTCGCATGACGTGCATATGTCCCAGACCTTTGACCATACGCCATGCTATCGTTGTCGCGAATATCGGACTGTATTCTGTCCTTCAAGCTGGCGAACGCGTAAGGGGCTGTCCAGACGGCTCCTTTCGCACGTCGTACTGCCTCTGCAATTCAGACACCAAAAGCCTGCACGGCGTGTCTCGGGCTACGATCTACAAAATCCAAACAGTGAGTAAACAAAATGGCTAGAATCAGAAGCCGCTGATAGAGGTGGCTGGGCGTACTGGGAACTCAGCTTGACTGCGACGGTGGACTCGGAATGTTCGCCTGCGAGGGTCGGACTGGCACGTCTGGCCCTCTAGTAGGCCTGACCGTTACCTACACATTCACAAAACACGCAGTAATAGGAGTCTGAGGCATCCGGAGAGCAACGAGCGACCGCGTTTCGAGAGTATGGCACATATATCTTCACATACGAGATTAGTGCGAGGGAACGAACGGTATCTTAAAGCAGGGTTACGGTCCTGGGGTAGCACTGGGCCGGGTCTATCGAGCCAGCGATAATTATCAGATGTACATCACAAAACCTCCGAGTATCCGTATCGGTAAGAGTCCCTCTGGTGCCAGGTTCGCGCGCCACGGTATGCAAGCCTATCCACACGAGTCGCTCCTACGCCAGGTGCTTTTGCTTACACGGGGAGGATGCTGCCGTGGCCGGAGTATTCGCCCTTCTTTATGCCGCCGAAGTCGTCCTCCTGATTGACGACACGGGTGATGTTGACCGCGAGGGGGCGCATCGCGAAGCCCTGGTCGATGTTCGACGCGTACGAACGCGCCTGCGAGACCGCGGACACGCCGCGCGGCAGGCCGGACGACGCGGACTGGTGCGCCTTCTGCGCCCAGCCGAGAGCCACGCGCAGGTTGATGAGCGTGAGCGAGATGCCGCAGATCGGCGCCCACAGGTCGCACGTCGTGAACTGGATGTTGCTCTTCACTTGGTACGTCACGAAAAAGATCAGGTTCCAGCTCCTGTGTGGGGGCGGCGGAAGAAGGTCAGCTAAAAGGCGCGACGAGTGTGCGTGTGTGGCACGCACGACTGAAGGGCGGCGGACTCGATGATGATAGCGAGCGCGCCCATGATGTTCGCCCCGCCGTACATCTGTGTTGCGACGCGCGTGCGCCAGATGCGGAAGGCGATCAACACTGTAAAGCGCGGTGTATCAGACCAGCACGTTAATCAGCGCGGAAACTGTGCCTCACAAGAACAGTAGACATTCGTGCTATTGATCCGCATCAGACAGGGAATTCTCATAAGTGTGCATAATTGTGAAAGGCACCCGGAATAGATACGCACGTGAAGGTGAAGACGCAGTCACTTGTGATCCATCGGCCTGCTGATGTCTCGAAGACATCCTCTCCCAGAGTGTACACCGCGAATTGCCAGCATACGCCAGTGCCGCAAGCTACCGCACGAGAAGAGCGATAATCAACGGTTCGATTAGGCGTCACGCCGTCACAATTGTTCTACGTACCAATCAATCCGCACCATGTCATAAGCGGGAAGATGACGATGAACCTGTTGTAGCTCCAGACAATATACAGCCGGTAAATCTGTGAAGCGTTAGTCTGGAGCGCTTCCAGTGTGTTTCTGACATGGGCTTACAATCATTGCGTCGGAAATGAGCACCGTCGCTACGAGAAAGGCTGTCTTGATGACCTCCGACAGCCTAGAGAGGTCCCCGAGCGCGATGATGGGCTCTGTGCCGCCCATGTAGTTGACAAAGGCGTCAAATATGCGGAAAACGGTCAAGATCCAGTGCTTGCAAGCCGTCCACGTTAGATTATTTTGTTGCGCGCCGAGAGCCGCAAAGCAACTCACTGCTGTGACCGTTACTGCTATGAGCGACCCAGCGATGAACATAGGTGTCCGCCATATTGGCCGGTTACTGAGGCCTGCGGCCTGCTGTTCCCGTCCGCGACGGAGAAGGAGAAAGGTCGAGGTGCCCCAGAGGATGCAGAAGATGCCATAGAGGTAGCTCTCCATGCACGCCGTGGCGAGGTTGACGGAAATGAGACTCAGGTCTGCGACCATGATGGAGAGGGAGTCGACGGTAGCCCAGCGGAACAAGGCAGAGGGGGTTACGCATAGTAGGTGTGTAGGCCGAGTCGGTCATATGGTTAACGCAGAGGGAAACCAGGGAATCTAGAGATGGTCTCCGCAAGATTAACGATCTTGCGAAGGCCCAGGGATCCGATCAGAGGGATGGGGGTCGGGGGCGCGATTCTTTCAGGCCCTGGCGGACCACCGCAGGGCGCAACGTTCCTGCGGCACGAGAAGGCGTTGAACGCGGCTAAGCGCGACGGGTAATCAGATAGACTTGAACCTTAGAATATCTGCGCTCCTTCGCGCCATCGTGCTAGAAGCTGGGCCCCGGGACCTCGCGGGGAGTTTATCTTCTCCTGTATTGGAGCAGATATGATTGTCTGAACAGTGGAAATAATACAGTGAGCTATACTCTACGCGAGACGGGGTATTGGACTGGCATTGAATATTGAACTGGCATTGAACTCGTCAGAACATCACGACCATCATACTATCGCGCAATTCGTCGACTGCGATACGCCCCTCGAAAAGGGCCCAATTGGCCGCATCACGAGGGGGCGTGATGTTGCCCACCACAGACGCATGGCCGACCTCTGTTGCACGCGCGCTGATCTCAAGCGGCGCAATCTCGACCGATCGCGTCTCCGGGCAGCGGGAGCAATGCTGCCCGCCCGGCGCCTGCACGCGGCCCCACGGAGGGCCGAGGGCGCAACGCCAGCCACCATGCTGTGAGGACATACGAGCGTCTGTCGGGCAGATCATAAGTACGCGAGGACTCACAGATTATGCGGTCCACGACGGTTTATCCTCCTCGTGAAACGTTCATCGGTCGACGGTCTTCCGCAGGAGTAACCACCGCTGGTCGTCGTGGTTACCGTGAAAGTCTGAATTCTTCTTGTCCTTTGGGTCATAGGGGGCGGTGTCGCCAATCGTGAGTCGCGATTAGCTCATCGTACTAGTAGTGGCAGTGATGAGGCTAATACGAACCAAGATAGCGATCTGCTGGCGCCGACACTTCGGCTCCTAGAAGAAAAGAAACCTCCGAGAACGGAGAACCTTCCGCAGGTACTGCCGGCCCGGGTGGCAGTCGCGGTGGATGGGCCAAGACAGACTCACAGAGCACCATGGCGACGTTTGATGGAGGCTCTCGCCGAAGGGGCCAAAGAAGCCATGGGCCATGGCACGTTCAGATCACCCTCCCGCTAGAGTGCCCGTCAGAATACAGCAATCGGAGCCCCGCACCGTCCCAGCTATCGGGAATACATCTTGAAAGCTCCACGAAGGCGAGCGAGAAGCTGACTAGTGTTGACTACTTAACCCGTCGGTCACTCATCCTGGCCCTAGATATTTATCTTCGTGGCAACTCAATTGTCCCGGGGGCCAGCTGGGGGATTCGGAAGCAGCTCGAAGATGACCAAAAGTGCGGAAGGACGGATTAATGATCCCCGTGGTTCTTTAAACTTCTGGCTTCTCGCGCGTCGCCGCGTCGGGGGCGCCGGCCTTCTGTATTGAGATATCTTCAGAATCTGCTCGAGGGTGATGCGCGAAAGACTCGTGCTCGCGTGGGCTGGCCTCGTGTTGGAAACGTCGACATACTCATCGACCTGACTCGGCGCCCGGTCTCCGTAGTCCCTAACTGCGAGCTGATACGCTGTTTCCAAATGGGCTCAGGTACACTAGACACGAACGATCAGACGACCTGCCTCCTATTATTTATCTTCCCCGCCGAGCCTGCAGACGAACTGGAACGTCAAGGCGTGCATCCTGAGTATAAAGTTGCTGTGCGCCCTCTGCTGCTTTCCGATAAACCCGGACGGCCATTTGTATTCTGTGGGACATCATAACTCGGGTACATCGCTCTTCTGAGGGGAGACATACTAGACAGGCAGCGCGCTGGATGCGAGCTTGAGTCTACCGTCAGAATCACGGGCAAAGTCCGAATTTGAGCGCCAAAGCTTGTGTCATACCATGACCTGGAGAAATGGGTGTCTTTTGCCAATGTCTTCGAGAATATATTATTGAATGCCGACTACAAGCGTAAGAAGGTTAATAGATGTACGATCATCCGAGTTCGCAAGATATGGGACTAACTATCCATCGCGAGAGACGCCAACCGCCCTGATGAAATCAGCCGCGGTTTACATGTATATAGTCATCGCATACAACAAGACCCCAGTATATGAATAAGACGTGGTATTATGCTCTTAAATCACCTCGATAGCGAGGCCCATCGCACGCTTGCCAATCGGGCTCTTGATGTCCTCTGGCCTGCCCCTGCCGACATATTCAGTCTCGCCTTTGCCTGGCGGGAAGTCCGGCGGCGGGAGGCCCTGGATGAAACTCTCCTTCTGCCGGCACAGGTAGTCCGCGTTCATGGACGTGAGGGGCATCGCGGGGATGTACATCACTAATGGCGACATTGAGCGGTAATCAGCATACCGCTTATTGCCATAGTTTGCGATCAGGTGCCCAGCGTGGTAGAGGAGAACTTACCAGCAGAGTCATTCTTCCCGGTGTGCTCCCGCTCGACGGCGTGCACGACGTCCTAAACGGATTGGCAATGTCAGGTATCATACAACGAATCGTATGTGAGTGATACATACGCAGTGCCAGAAGACCATGTCGCCCGGGTAGACCTTAGGTACGGACACCATCGTCTGCGCGAGCCTCATGTGCGGGTGCGTCTTCGTATTCGGCCAAGGTCCGCGGAACCCTGAACCAGTAGAGTACACGCCAGGGAAGTCGGACGACGAAATGTCTGGCAGTGGGATGAGCTATCTCGCCTGAGGTGAGAGCAACGACGACTACACACCGTACTCCCAGTTGTTGGGGTCGAGGGAGTCCTCAGTGCCTGGAATCTGCCGGAAGAACGGGCGCAGGATGATGTAGGCATTCGAGAGATAGACGTTCGGGAAGACTTGCAGAGTGCCTTCGCCGGGGGCGGTCTCGCTAGTAGAAAGCCTCAGTCAGCGTCATGACGCCATACGGGATAACGGTAGATTGCCACCTCACAGCGAGCCAGCCCTGATATGTCCTGAAGACCGTGGCCTGAATGACTTATCAGACTTGTCACGTAAGAGATAACATGACAGGAGCTTGCCTGGCCGACTCGGCCGTAGAGCGAGCTGCGAGCGTTGATGCGGTTCTCGAGGTCGTATGGATCGTGGTCGCGCCAGTTGCCGGTCAGGATGTCCTCGAAGCACTTCCTAAAGGTACGGTCTTCCCATCGCTCAATAGCACCGCCTGAAATGATTCTCGGGTTAGCAATCTCCGCACTATGGTGCTCAGAGCAGAAAGCTGACTATCCACGTGTGGAGGGTGAGCATCCCACTGCACGCCGGGGCGCCGGATGCGGAAGCGGTCAGCGTAGGTGAGCGGGGTAGAGAGATCAACGCTATCAATCTTGGCGCCAGACTTGACACGATACATGTTGTTCAACCAGCTGGTCGCCTCGAGGACGTTCGGGTGCCCGCGGGCACAAACTTGAGATCTAGTCCAACTAGAGGAACATTCAGCGTGAGCAGCTGGTTGATGGCAGTGCTTGAGCAGGGCATACTAGAGCTGGAAGAACTGCTTATCGTCCGCGGGAAAACCTGTGGCGTGGCAGTGTAAAGACAATTCCGTGTCTGAAATCAAGCCTAGGTCACTGACCCTCGATGCTGGGATTCGTCGAGACGTATTCCTTTAGCCAATCTTTCCACGCTGCGGCCTCGGAATCATCTACAACGTTACGAATGACGACGCTGCCCTTCCTGCGGATCTCCTCTACCTTGTCGGGGCTCAGAGTGCTGAGTTCCGCGAAGTCTACTTGGGGAACGTACTGGCATAGCATGAGCGACTGCAGAAATATGGCGAAGCGCTAGCCTTACCTCCGTGCCCTGCTTGGCGATGTCTGCCGTCACGACATCGAGCTCAGCGAGTAGCTCAGTCCACGCTTTCGTGACTCGTGCCTGGAAGTCGGGAATCGAGGCAGCGATCTCCTGCTTGATCTCGACAAAGCGAGGGGGGCACGGACCGAGTTCGGACTGGGACATTGTGTGGCCAGGGGTCGTCTTGCGAAATGCAGGAACCAGAGGACGAGTAGTTCGGCCTGGGGTGTCTTATATCTAGAAGACGCGGGCGCGTGTCACGTCAGGCTCCCAATAAGGCCCTTCATGTATGAGCGTGAAAGATCACAAGGTCCAAAGCATGGCAGGAAGTATCTGGACAAGACTGAACAGCGCAACCCTGAGTTCGTGCGCGCTTCTCTGATCGCCTATCGCGGATATGGACCAGGCGGCCACACCGAATGCATACTTTGCGGTACACGCAGATATTGCTCTAGACCGTCATTAGGCGATTCTTGGGAAGCCATGGCATCTGGCAGCAGCGAAGGCCGACGCGACTGAGGCAGGCGAGTGAGCGACTGTAAAGCCAGGATGCGGAGAAAGCTCGGGGCAAATGACAGCGGCATGGCTGCATTCTGCTGCTCAGAAGATCACGCACGCCTGGAATCTAACTCCATAGGGTCGCAGAACAGCCGCTTGCATACGTGTTCGCAGAGAGGAGAACTGCTGCCGCATCTGTCGTGTTCAGGCGTGCTTTATGCAACGAAGTGCTTACTGTATATCAAAAATCATCCGACCCACAACCGAAGATTGAGAGGCCCGCGACTCCGCAACTGGAGGGATGACTGTCAGACGTGGAATGAGATGTGTACGTCTGATGTACGTACGACCGTCGATTCGTGAGGTCTTCTGTACTGCACGCTCTACTACTCCGTGTTTCCCCGGATAGGACGTGACATTTGCGATACGCTCACGGCTTATTTACTTGGGAAGGCGACCCGCAGACGACACATGCGATTAGGTTGCACAGCGTAGGACGACTTGCTTATTCTATGCATTCCGGTTTTCGAGTCTATCAAACTGGACATCCGTAGCACGCACCAACACATATTTCAAGCACTGAGCGCTGAGCTCTCGAAGGCACGAGGACCGAAATCGCCAGCATTCCAACAGATGTTATTTTCCCGTCAGTTGGAATAGGTACAGGCAACTTGGGCCTGGCTCAGTCGAGGTGCTGCGACATAGAATCCCAGGTGAACTTCAGAACCTCAAGAGTCGTGTCAACACGTCTGAGAAGGATACAGAAACGGTACTCATCAGTAGGTTAACCCGGATTGGGTTGGTCGATGGTCAAGTCGTCTATATTATCGCTGCCGGCACCTGCCGAGAGGTCCAGAGCGTATCTTCGAACTTCGGTAAGCACCGCCGTACTTCTGCTTCGCACAACGCAATGAACTGCGCACTACCATAGTGCATGGATGAGGTCAGGTATACGAGTGGTATGTACACGATGCACATGTCTGACCTTTCCTCTCCCTTCTGTTAGTCCAGCCTCATCGCCGTATGTATCAGAGGCACCAGTCTAGGCGATGAAAGACTCGGCCTCGACCGGGACGAGCCACTGGACAGACAGATCTGGACAGGTGCGGGTGCGCCGCTTCCGCAACAGCGCGGGATTACTCGGGAACGTACCAAAACATGGTGAGGCGACGACGAGGACATGTTGAAACATGGGGAACGCAATGTGAGTACGTCGCACAATTGACGCATACTGAGGGGCGCATCCATTGCCGAGAGTAGATGCATTAGTTTCTAGTGTGCTACATTGTGAAACAGCCACTGCAATGCGCGAGTTTACTGGGCCTGGGGCGCAATATCGTGGAGCGTGAACTCGCTTGCACCTTGGTAGTCGAGCTCGTACACTGAGAAGACCTCAGAAGGGGAGTAAGGAAGGGAAAAAGGTATGACTGACCAGAGCCGCATTCAGGGCAGCGCCTCTTCTTGTCCTCGGTGAGGTTCATCCAGAGGAGCTCGTGCGATTCTGCGGGGCTACCAGTGCACCCGATGATACGGTTGTGCTCCTGCAGCGAGATAGTCAAGCCCTCTGGAACACGCATACGATGAGGTATTTTTGGCGCACGTAAGAGAGGACCTTGATAGGGTCGGCAAGAGTACCGATTCTGCTCGAGTCCAGTGGCTCCTCGTCGAAGAGTTTTACACCTTCCCTCTCGGCGAGAACTTGAGCGCGGCGGAGACCGGTGGCTTGGTCCAAGTCGCTGGGGATCTCGCCGGGCTTCCCACCAGGTCCGTACAACGGAGGCGTCGGAGCGGTGTGGTCGGAGAGACGGGCTGCGGTGGTAGAGAGAGAGCGGGCGGCCACAGAGGGCGAAGGCTTGAGGGCCGAGCGGGCTACTGAGCGGACGGCGACGCGGAGCATGGTTTTCCGAGGCAAGGACGGGTGCAACAGCGACAGCGCACGGCGTTGGCGGGATCCGGAAGACTGCGAGGCGCGCGTCACGCTGTGACTTCATTCTTGATGGGCTTGCTATTTATGGCAGCAAGATAGGCGGCGGCACGCGATGCCGGAAATGGCAGGTATCTTGGAATCGGCAAACGTGAAGTGGAGAACGCTTGCACAAGCGAACCACTCACGTTTCCAACTTCTTCTCAACGCCCCGCATATGTTGGCTGCGCAGCGTGTTCTGACACGCCGAGCACGCCCACATACCCTATCTTCCTCTCTCTAACTCTCTTTCTCTCCCGCCTCGGATTGTCCATACACTTACACTCCTTCAACCTTAACACCGTGTTTAATCATAGACATCCATGTTGACCGCGTCTGCGACGAGCGAGCCGCTGGCTGGCTCCCCCTACGGACGTCCGTACACCAAGCCCACAGAGCGGAAATATCCTGCGGAGATGCACCTCATCCCACTTCCCGTTTTGACGCGTACCACTACCCAAGCTTCTGCATGTTCGGCCGCGTCGTTTTCATCAACTACGGACCTACTCCCGCATCACTCGAACCATTCACAGAAGAGGACAAGCCTGAGAGATAGAATCACGTCGTGGTGTGGGCGACCAAAGCAATCTGCGGATTCCAATGAAAGCAACCGGGGCGCACCCCAGGCAGCTCCTGTCAAGAAGGATCGCCTAAAGGCCTGGCACGGGTGGAAATACGTGCTCTTTGGTTCATGTTCGCCTATCCGACCATTATCTTGCTGTCGATGGTTGCTGACATGATGTCAAAGGGCTCAATGTCTTCCTACTCCTTCTTCCTGTATCAGTGGGTGCTTTCGATGCATATATGCGCCTCGAACTAGATGGCATCCCTCACACTTGTCGTTAAATAGTGGATACTGAAGCTCGCGACGGTTGGGACAGATACTCTCATCTTCACCGGTGATTTTTTATGTCGCGAAAGTCGAACCCAATCGTACTGACTTCTGCCCATCAGCTTGCATGCTTTCTATGATCCCTCTGGTGAAGGTACTAGTGCTCGTACTTCCGGCTCATGGGTCGACAATGATCGAATGATGTGCTACAGCTTCACGACATAGCCATCGGTGTTTTGTCACGGCGTATGGGCGGTACCAAGACAGGTCTCATCAACGCGAGCTTTGTACGTGTATCGGCATTTCTATTGGATGTTCACTGATATCAAACCTTTCCCAGAGCAACCTGTGAGTACAATCGTATGATGGCGATTATAATTATCACTGATCGCCTGTCGCCGTTTCTCTGACAATTTTTTTTCAGGATCGAGCTGGTCGTAGCCGTGAGTGCCATACGCATGAACGGGGTTATATGAGGTTGACTATATTTTTTGGTAGATCACGGCTCTGCGGAAGTGCGAACTGCACGTCGTCCAATCCTCCCGTGAGAGCCAGTCAGACGAGCAACTATGCAATCGGCTGATTTGTTTTGGTATTCTGCAGTGATCGGTGCAATTCTTAGCAAACAACGTAAGGGTGTTTAATCTATACTTCTTTGCGAACCGATGTGACACTTGTCCATAGTGCTCATCCTCGGAATGTGCTTCCTCGCCGGTGGCCTACGTTTCTATCAGCAGGACTATGACCCGAGTTCGTCATGAGTCTACATTCTCCTGGAGACTCGCATTAACGCAGCCGTTGGCAACAGCCGCCACGATCATCCACTCCTCGCTCCTAAGCATTGGCGTTGGCGCGGTCTGCCTACCGGCTGCGTTCCACTTTGCTTTGTCGTACAACCCAGCCGATCTTGAAAGCGCGGGAACTAGTTTGCAGCAACAGAAGGCCGACTTGTTGATGATGAGTCACAGCGTGAGTCTGATCCCCATCCCGTTCCGCCAAGTCATGTTAAACTACGTTCACCTTAGGTCTCCTTTCTACTCCTGCTCAGTATGTCGAATTGCAGCCTGCCATGCTGTGTCGCTGATACATTGATGTTATGAAGTCTACTTCGCGTATCTCATCTTCCAGCTCTGCTCCCACACACACCTGTATCAAGACAGCATCAAACCGAGCGAGAGGATCCCGGGTGTTCCCCTCTCTCAGTCGGTTCGGTCGCTCACGAAAACAATGCGGGTAAACAGCGAGAACCTTCGCATACGGCGCTCAAACTCCAACGCCAGTCCACAACCAGGCTGGCAGTCCTCGCCACGATCTAAGGCTGCCATCAAGGGACGCCATGTGGATGCAGAGAAGGAGAAGTCCAGCCCTGTCGAGGAGCTGCCAGAGACATCCTTCGACTCCTCGGACGGCACCGGCGCGCAGTACGCGAACCATCCGGACAGAGCGCGCCATCGTACAGCCTACCTCCTTTCGCCCTACGGTGCGACGTCGGAGGTGACATTGTCCTCCGACGAATTTGGCAAGCTCAGGGAGGACCCGACCGTACGCCTGGTGCATGACAAGCAGCATGGGCGTGGGCGCAGCGCAAGCGTCAGCGATGGATATAACAGCGAGCGCTCGCGACGGTACTCCAGCTCGTCGGAGGACAGCAAGCGGAGCTCGTTCGAGAGTGGAGGGAAGCACGTCAGTGTCAACGAGGTCGTGTCGTCGTACTCGGAGGCACGCAAGGATGGTATTTGCTCGGTGCAAGTCGGTGATGAGAACGTGCATAGGAACCAGCAGATACAGGGCGAAGATGGACAGGGCACCTCTGTGCCTCCTTCGGGCTTGGCAGAGAAAGTAGGTCCTCCCGAGCTGAGCTGGACGATGACATTCGCCCTCTTGATCACTGTCACTGTCGTATGTGTTGGTTCATCCTCGTGGCAGGTGTTGCTGTGCCGTCGTGCTGACTATGGGGATTGCTTCTTCTTAGCTTGTAACTATCAACTCGGAGTGGCTTGTCGATTCCATGGATAACCTCTCGCCGAAACTTAGCAAGGAATGGATTGGGTTGATCCTGCTGCCCATCGTCAGCTCCATCGCTGGTAAACCCGACTTGGCATAATATGTACGTGTAGACGGCTAAGTGTGCTCTCCGTAGAATGCGTGACGGCTGTCAATGTCTCCGTCAAGGACCAGCTGACGCTGAGCATCAGTGTCGCTGTCGGATCATCCATCGTATGTCGTTAAGTTTGGTTTTGGATATCCCGCGCTGAGTGCTGTGAATGATTTTCAGCAAACTACGCTGTTCGTCATCCCATTCATGGTGATCTTGGGTTGGATCCTCGACAAGCCTCTCCCACTCCTGTTCGACCCCTTCGAGACAGTGGTAAGTAAACTTATTCATACTACTGGACCCAATGGTAACCGGTCCCTCCACGCACTAGGTGTTGTACATTTCTGGTGAGCGTCGAGACGAATTGGGGATTAGTCTGCCCTGCCTGATACATTGGCAACATAGTTCATATCATGGGATACGTCGTGGCGGACGGCAAGTCCAACTGGCTGGAAGGTGTCATCCTCATCAGTACGTGATCATTGCGCTAACCACCTGAACATCGCGTTCATTGTGATGATAGGCCTATATCTCGTCATCGCGGTCACCTTCTGGTTCTATCCAGGTCAGTGCAAAATGATTATGAAGGAACCGCATACAACCAATCACTATGCTGCTACAGGTTCCAGCTTCTCCAGCAACTTGGCGGTCTGTGTGGACACGGTATCAGCATGACCACAGCACATCCACATCACTAGCAATCGCAACTCTTACCAAGACTCAGCACATCATCAGTTAGGAAGTCTACCTAATCCCTCGTCCAGCATTCTATCGTAGATTCTAGATTGACAAGCATTCAGATACATCTCGGACGGTCGGATCATACCCGGGCAAGGACTTTGCATTGAAGCCCCGTCTGTATTAGTACGCCTTTTATCGTTTTGTAGAGAGTGTATCAGTAGGTATTATTGTAGATAATTCTTAGTTATAACCGTCGGACATCAATCTACGAGACGGACGTGTTGAAAATCTCTCTATCGCGAAGCTTGTTGACTGATGCTCTCAACCGTCACCGGTCTGATGCTCTGGTTTAAGCAGCACTGCGATGTAAGAATCCCGTCTACTTACTCAGTAGCTCATTGCGCGGAGAAGCCTTCTTCTAACAGTGATCTTCCCTAGGAAGACCCACAATTGAAGAGGTCGACAGCCACCCCCTATGTCGACGATGATGATGAAGAAGAACTCTGCATTCATATGTATCCCGCTACTACAAGGAAATTGTGGTGCTCAGACGGGCGGGCGCTGGGCCGCTTCGGCGGGGGCGCCTCTATCGACTCTAAGTATGTACGGTGTAATAAGGTCTATGTAGTAATGGGGTGTTATCTTTAGAGTCTAAGGCTGGATTCGTACAGGGACGCGCAGGATGCGCGACTTCGAGAGTGGTCGCCGTCTACGAGAGTGGTCGCCGTCTACGAGAGTGGTCGCCGTCTACGAGAGTGGTCGCCGTCTACGAGGCAGACCGTTGTAGAAATAAGTGGCCCAATACACAGTGTTCTTGGCAAAGTCCTTCTGGAGCTGATCGTTGAATGTATTTCAGCGTTTGGGTCTCTCAAGCAAAGACAAGTATCGTAGTTGCCAGCGACATAAATGCATGATGAAGGGTGGAAGAGAGATGTCGGGGTGTAACGCGTCTGAGCGCGCCGGGACGACCCGGTACGTACATATGTATTTAAACGCGTCTGTGGCTGGAAGAAATGTTCTGAGCGCCTAACGTGTGACATACCCTCCTCCTCAAACTTCGCTTCATTTATAGTAATACCAGCCGCTTGCCCCTTCCCGTTCCTTTGTCCTTTTCTGTTCAGATCCCACCCATCAACCATGGTGAGTGTCCTTGCATACACATTGGAAAATCAAAGCTCATGCTGGCCAGATGAATAGTCTAGCAGCCACCAGGACTCAGTGGTGCCGCAGGCTGGTCGGCGCACCGAGGTGTTGGCCAAGCCTGCCTCCCTCTGTCATACTACTCCAACGCAGAGGAATCGCTCAGTCAGGGGAGGAAAGTTCTGCCAAGAAGGATCAGAAACCCAAGCCCAAAGCTTCTACTACTCTTCGCAGGGCCGCGGCTGCATCCCTGCCTATTCGCTCAAAACGGACGCCAACACGCAGTGACATCCAGCCCATATTCACCCTTGCCACTGCCGAGCGGTATAACCTCCTAGGCATCCGAGACCACTTACCGTCCTCAGCCAAGCTTCTACACGAGTCGTGGTGGATCCCAAAGTGGGGAGAGACCGGGAAGGAGGGCGAGATATTCATCTTCGGCAACGGAAGTTTCGTTTGTTGGGGACTTGATGAAGAGCAAGCGAAGAAATTCGCTTGGAACTTCCTGCGCAAACCACATGTTGAAGTGTCACCATTGCGTGAACCAGAGACGGAGGATCTCGATTTCGTGACCGATCCCGAAGAGTGAGTGCCCCACCTCACTATGTTGCGTGCGACTCCAGACTGAGCGGCTTACAGAGACACACGACTACAAGGCGACCTCATTATACTTGGTCGTACGCCTCCACTGGATACGGAAGATGCGCTCCCTAAGGAAATGCCCGTTTCGACTCTCCCTCAGGAAACCGTCCTCGCCCGTTACGCTTACTCCCAGGCTCTATCCCGATCTACTGCGCTCTCTGCTCTTGAGATATCACTCGAGCGATATCTATCTTCAATGGCTCTGCTTCCAGACGCTCTGCAGCGGACCGGAAAGCCGGGAATGTCAAGACAGCAGCTGGTCATGAAGCTCGGAGAGCTCTTGAAGTTCAGGCAAGGTCTCAACCTGAACAGGGAGAATTTCTCGGACACGCCAGATTTTTACTGGGCTGAACCGGTGCTAGAGAGTGAGTGGAACTACTCTTATTCCTACAACGCACGGTTTGACAAGCAATACTAGATTACTTTAAAACTCTTAGCGCTGCCCTAGAGATGAAGTCACGTACACAATCGGTCAATGACAAGATCACGTATGCTGCAGAGGTGCGTCAATCAAGATAACGTTGTGTTTATCAACTGACCGTGACAAAGATGCAATCTGTACTTCGGGAACTCCTGACGGAGGTGAGTGTCGCTGGATGCAGTTGGCAGGATGAGATGAGCTCATCTCTTTTGCAGACTTCCGCGCACAGAATGGAGCTGATTATCATTGCACTCATCGCCGTCGAGGTTATAATTGTAAGTCGTGTCGTGATCGGCCGAGAAAACGTGCTGAAACACCTTTTCAGTGTCTCATTCGCGATGGACCTGAACTCTGGCACATGTTTGTCGCTGACGAACAGCCCGAAGAACGCAAACCTAGCGTATTGCAATAGACGATGCCCATTATAATGCTACAAACTACCTTAATATCGTACTGAAGAATCTGCTTCATATGCAATCACGATCAACCTCTCCACTTCACAGTAGACTGCATCTAGTAAACCCCAGCTCAGACTTCCCTTGAACTGCTCTCAAGTTGCGTCATGTACTTACATACACATTTATAGACAACATTATCCTTGTTTCCATCTACGGATACACATACTTTTGCTCGTCTGGCAGCCAGGTGTATGTATTCTCCGTTTATAATACCGGTAGCGGTAGCACGAGCTGTTCAGTGAGTGTAGAATTATGAATATGGCTCTGATTAGTCAGGCCAGTGGCGTTACAGGTAGGATTGATTATTACTTACTTAGTTTCGAGCTCCGAAAGACCATTTTGTATCGCAGCTTACTGTACACTGCGACCTTGCGCCTTAACCGTGAACAGCGTCTGCCGACCAGTCGCTGCAACCCTCACTACTGCCACTCCCTTCTAGCTGCGTTCCGCCATCGCCCAGTATGTCCATGGAAGAGAGCATTAGTCTCGAGGAGACCAACAGGATCCGTATCTCCTTGGGTCTCAAGCCGCTCACGGACGATAGCGCGCCTGCGGACGACAAGGAGAAGCAGGCAGAGGACAACTATGCGAAACAGCGAGAGAAGGAGGCGAAGGAGCGGGAGGCGAGGTATGTACGCTGAACCCATTTCCCTGTATAATTCTGACAGCTCGCTCGCTACAGGAAGATTCAGGACAACATCGCGAAGTGAGTAACGTCATTCTCCTTTCCTACTACAGCTACTTCTACCCGTGTTGGCCGTACAGGCCGGCGTGATTCGTGAGCAACGCCGCTCATTGAACCGTCTCTAGGGTGAGGAACCGGCGAGAGCTCAATGCGAAGCTGAAAGGTGCGACGCTCGGTGACACGGGTGGGGATACAGACGACGCCCTGAAATGGATCAAGAGGAGTAAGAAGAAGGAGAAGGAGCTCGCGAAGAAGCGGCAAGAAGAGCTTGAGAACATGGATAAGGTGTTCCAGGAGGATTACACGGAAAGTGCGTTGGCTGTGCCCTCTTCCTTCGACCGAGTCCTGAAGCACCGCTTCTTTGCAGAGGATCTTGTCGGCCTGAAGGTCAGCCATGACTTCGAGGCAATGGAGGAAGGCGAGGATCGCATACTCACACTCAAAGATAGTCGCATCTTGGATAACGAAGGTAAGCTGGCCCAGCAATTAGTGTGTCTACGCGCTAATGCCGACCTTCTAGAGGACGAGCTCGAGAATGTCGCCCTTGCAGAGGATGAGAAGACAAAGAGGAACACCGAGCTCAAGATCAAGCGGCGGGACTACACTGGGTACGACGACGAGGAGTTCGTGCCTGGTCATGCGGGGATGAAGCGTGCTGTTCTCTCCAAATACGACGAGTTCTTGGAAGGCGAGAAGGAATCTGTGAGCAACGACTTCACCGGAGTCAGATCCAACACTGACTCTCATTCGAAGGGATTCCGTCTGGGAGGCTCTGCGCCATCTGCGCAGTCCAAGCGTGCAGAGCGGGAAGCCGCAACGACCACCATCAACAAGTCCTTGCTATCCATTGATTACACTAGTAAGTGATGACGCGATTGATGTGTACCGATGTTCATCATGACTGTGCAGAGAACATCGAGTCAGCGGATTACCTTAAGGAAGGCGATGTTGGTTTCAAAAAACCTAAGGTACTTAGGCGCCATTACATCTCAATGACTGAGTCTTGACGGTTCTGACCATATACAACTCCCTTCAGGCTAAGAAGAAGCGTCCTTCGCGGAGGGTAGCAGAGGAATCCGGCATCCCCCCAGCCAATGGTGACGACCAGATGCAGGTAGACGAAAAGTCGATTGTGCCACGACCGCGTAACCTGGACACCAATTTCGTAGATGACGATGAGCTTCAAGCGGTGCTTGCACGGTCACGACGAGCAAAGCTGCAAAAAGCGAAGAAGCTCTTGCCTGAGGAAATTGCGCGCAGAAGTGAGTACGTCTCAAAATTATACTTCGTCGTGATTGATGTATGGCTCGCAGTCGCTGAGGAGCGCACTAAGTCGGAGGGCCCTGCCACCGAAATCATCAAGATCGAAGACGACGATGATGGTGAAGGTGGACTGACGTTCGATGACACCTCGGAGTTCGTCCGCGCAATTACGTATGATCCGGTCGCCGTGAAGAAGGAATCTCCTCCGGAAGCACCAGTGTCCAGAGAGGCACTAAAACCACGCTCACCATCTGCTGACGTCAACATGGAGGAGGGTGACCAGGCGATGGACGAGCTCGAGGCCGGCGAGGTTCGTGTAAAAGAGGAGGAAGACGTAGACGAGGAGATGCTTAACGCGATTGAGTACGCCATCAAGGAAACGGAGGCGGCTGAGAAGGCTGCAGCGGAGGACTCTAGCGTCCCTGTTGGCACCGCGACGGAGCAGACGTACAGCTCGGGCATGGCATCCACCCTCAACATTCTGCGGCAGCAAGGCGTCCTGGCACCATCCAAGGCCGACGACAAGGAGAGGGAGCGTGTGCAGCTGCAGAGAGATCTCTGGCTTGCTGACTACAGGCGCATGCTCGCGCACCGCGAGCTTGAGAAGGCGAAGGCGCGTGGTGGGAACAAAGACCAAGCCACCCGCGAGTACGAGAACCGCGTCCGTGAGCAGCAGGAGGCGCGCCAGGCCCTCGACCTGTACAAGAACTACAAACCTGACGTCAATATCGTCTACTACGATGAGTTCGGTCGCGAGCTCACACCGAAAGAAGCGTGGAAGGCTCTTTCGCATAAGTTCCACGGGAAGGGCTCGGGGCGTATGAAGACAGAGAAGAGGTTGAAGAAGATTGCGGAGGAGAAGAAGAAAGAGGCCATGGCGAGCGGCGATACGCCCTTAAGCATGAACCAGGCATTCCAGATCCGTCAGGAGAAGGCGGGTCAAGCTCATTTTGTCCTGTCCGTTGGCAATAGGGGGTAAGTTTGCTCGCTTCAACGATGGGTGCGTGGCATTTCTGACGATCAATTCTAGTGCCGTGCCACAGGCTGCAGAATTCCTTGATGCCCAACCTCTTTCGAAGGGGAAGACGGAGAAGGCAAAGAAGAAGAAGAATGCTGCCAAGGCCTCAACACCACAGCTGGACTCGAGCGGCTTCATAACGTTACCTGCGCCAACGACGCAGAACGGCAGCCCTGTGCCTTCAGCCATTGTTGCTGGTCCATCGACGAGTAACGGCTCTCCCGCTCCCCGACCAGGCTTCTCGCGCATCTCGAACGTCGCGGAGTCTCCCAAGGAAGGTACGCCTGTGCCTTCGGATCGCACGAAGCTCATCATTGGTTTGGGCGCGAAGAGGAAGGCAACTGGAGAGCATATGGATTCTCCACCGCCCAAGAGGCGATAGTTGGCAGAGTGAGAACGTTATTGGTCATTATATGTCGTATTCTATGGATACACCGTTTATGAGTCCTAGGCCTGTATGTGCACTGCATGTAGTATGATGCGGAAATTCATTTTGAGGACGAAGGCTGGCGTCTGCTGTACGGCCAATCGCTGTAGTGAGTCAGAGGGTAGATACACTTCGTATGCAGAGGTCTTTTGCCACTGCGCAGCGATTCTTATCCAATCCGGCACCGCCTTCGAATGCCTTGATGAGCGATGCCTGGCCATCATCAATCCTGTGGAATTGAACTGTAAGCCCATCCGTCAGCGTTCCGTCTAGGAAGGGCACATATATACCATTGGACGGGATGAGCGTCCTTCTCCAGGACCATCTTAACGGTCGTCCAGGAGAAGCGGACAAGTGAGGGGAACCCAAACGTCGGTTCGAGAGAGCTCTTAATCCACGCTTGTGTCTTCGGGTCTGGGACAAGTACATGAGTGCGTCGAATTCGAGTAGCTCAAAGATCCTCTCAGACCTGATGGGTAGCCACTGCCCAGTTCTGCGCCCCATCTTGGTTTCTTTGGCCGCTTCTTAGCAGAATCCGATGACTCGCCGCCAGGCTGATGCTCCTCAAACATCCAACCTTCGACCCAAGCGTCTCGCGTTACCTTCGCGGCTACACTCGCTGCGCCGACAATCTTGAACTTGGAGTCGGCTTTAGCGGTCACAGTGAAGTTGATACCCGGGAAAGTTGAGGAGAGATAGGCTTCATATGCTTTTGTTGGACCCAAGGCGTCAACGTATACCTGTGTAGAAGACGATTATTAGGCAGCAGTATAAAGCATTGAGATAACCATTTGACCTCGGAGAGTTGGATGCCACGCTCGAGTGCCTCACGTATGAGCAGCACCGTAGCTTGTTCCGACTGGCGGTTGAGATTTGTGGGAGGTCTCCGAAGCATGCCTGAGGATATCGCTTGAGGGCTAGATAGAATGAATCAGCAGACTAAGACATGGTCGATAGGTGGTCGGAAAGGACGCACCAGAGCACCCTGACAGACCAAGCTAAGTTGGCAGGATCCGAGCATAGCGTATCTAGCAGTGTTGAGCGCGCAGCAGCGGTCAATGTTTTTGAGTCTGTTTTGCTTCGTGAGCAAGCCTAGTGGAAAGTACTAACGAAATCGCGGACATACCGGCGAAGCCTAACTTCTGTAAGTCATCCTCATATGCAGCGGGGCAATATGCAACCCCGTACACTAGAGGTCCTAAAACGGGACCTCTTCCAGCCTCGTCAACTCCAAGAATGTAAGGGCCAGACACGGTAGGGCATGGCGAATGGTACGTGTACGAAGCGATCAGCGGCACAGAGGGATCAACAATTGAGGGAACGCTCCTCCGAGTCGACGCAGATGCAGCTGGTTCGACAGGTTCACCCGACATTTTTGTAAAGTACTTGCTCAATGGCATAGAGGGGATGCCTCTAATCGATATGATGCACGGTGGAGAGGAGTGACTGGAAGCTGCGCGAGGCCGACGCGTGCAGCCTAGTACGCGTTGTTGTTTCCTATTTGTTAGGATGCGTCTGTGGCGGATGACATACTCCAGAGATCCATAAAAGGCAGGTAATCGGAGGCTTTGGACAACAAAGACAAACAGCCGCTCTCCGCTACTGCACAGCGAGCCAATCAGATGCGTACCTCTCGAAAATATGCCTCCACGCTCCGGACCCTCACTTCCTCAGTCTTTGCTCGAAGAAATCCACGCTCGGTCTGGTATGCGATTTAACCATCATCGCGGAGTACACTTTCGCTTATCATCATGCAGACGACAGTCACTACCGGAGACCGAAAGCTAGTAACCGGCGGCCTTCGAGGAAAGAGGCTCGTAAGCAGGAGCGCGAAGGTCAGAAACAGCGCAAGGCTCAATTTTACTCTTCAAACTACGCTTCTCACGTGCCGCCACGAACTAAGCGGACTGCGGCGCACGATCATCCAGAATCGCCACAGCGCAAGAAAGTGAAGGTTACACAGACTACATCCTCAGCACCGACACTTCAACTGGCCTCGAGCGACAGCAATCCGGTAAAGCCTATTAAGCCATCAAAAACCTCGAAAAATAATTCTGCGGATATAACATCACACCCTCAGTCGCAGACACCTCTCGAGAAACTCGCGCTCCGCTCAAATTCTGCTCGAAAGAAGGCGGGGGCAAAACCTGTGACGCCGGCTACTCTGGCTGCTCCGCGCTCTCGTCAGGAGGAACAAGATGACGCTTACATCGCCTATCTTGAGTCGAAGCTCGGTTACCGGAAGGGAGGGAAGCGGTCCACGAAGTATGGGCAGGGAGGAGAGGATGGGCTTGATGGTACGAGCTTCCCTTGCTTGTGCCCCAGTGGAATGCTGCTACATTTTGCTGTATATAGATCTCTTCCAGGATCTAGATGGTATCGAGGCGTCCATACTGTCCGGACCTAAGGTACTACCTCGCGTCCAGTCGTCTCTCTCATTCGTAACCCTCGTTACTCTCCAGTCTAGTGTTCCTCGACTCGACGGGGCTGTATCTGGTTCAACCGTATCCGACGCCGAGGGTGAATATGACGTAGAAAGTGGCACAGAAGAGGTGTTTGCTACAGGTGAAGAAGAGCAGGCCGTCGGGAAGGGCAACGAGAACGCATCGGACGTAGATGACGAGGAGTGGGGCGGCATACAAGATGACGATGACTCGGAACATGTGAATGACAGCTCAGAACTAGCGGACCACGTTTCTCAGGGCCCTAATCCTACCCCAATTCCGCCATCTAGTGCGTGCTTGATCGTGACGCGCCGTTCTTGCTTGAGTCTCACGCATAATCAACAGTACCTATACCGGCTGGGCGTTATGTTCCTCCACATTTGAGGAACCGTGCGCAGGTCGAAGATGCAGCACAATCTGAAGCACAGCTAAAGCTCACAAGGCAGCTGAAGGGATTGCTCAATCGGTACGTGTATTTCGCGGATCGCCAACCGTTCGGCCCATAGTCACGCAAAACGTGCAGACTGAGCGAACAGAACATCGCGTCTATAGTGGATGGTGTCGAGGAGATATACCGTGCTCACCGACGACACGGTAAGTATACAAATATCGTCACTTGTATTCACCTGCTTGATCTTGAGCACAGATGTCACGTCCACGCTTACTACGCTTATCGTGGATGGAATCTCCTCCCATTCAATGCTCCTCGATTCTTACGTGGTCCTCCATGCTGCGTTTGTGTCCGCCCTCCATAAGCTCGTTGGAATCGAGTTTGGTGCGTCGCTCGTTTCCCACCGTCCAGCGGTACGCTCACCGTCAATTCAGCTGCCTACTTCGTGCAGACCTCGGTCGGGTCGTATGAGCGTCACTTCGCGGAAGTCGAGAACGGACTCTCAACGCCTCAAGCGATGTCGGAGGCCAAGCCGGAAGGGGATGGGGGCAATGAAAGCCTTGGCAAGGAGGCCTCCAACCTTATCGTCTTGCTTTCCGAGTTGTACAACTTCCAGGTCATCTCATGTGTCCTTGTCTACGATATCATCCGCGGCCTGTTAGTCGGCGAAATTAATGAGTTCAAGATTGAGTTATTGCTGAAGATTACTAGAAGTGAGTGTTCTCCGCGACTGAGGGTCCAATTGGGGCCTCTAATGGTCAACAGATTCTGGTCAGCAGTTGCGACAGGACGACCCAACGGCACTCAAAAGCATCATCCAGATCGTTCATTCCAAGCTCCCCAGCCAAGCAAATGCAATGAGGTCGGTCAGTATACTGATTGTAGCAGACGTCTTGTTAACGAGACACATAGCTCCCGAGCACGTTTCATGGTCGAGACCCTGACCAACCTCAAGAACAATAAGATCAAGAAGAACGCTGGGAGCACTGCAGGTGCAGAGACAGTGGACCGTCTGAAGAAGTTTCTGTCTGGCTTGAGCAAGAAGCGTCATGGTACGTCCCGCAACGCCCGAGATACGCCACCCTGGTGAGACTGACATTTGGGTTTCAGTACTGTCGCACGAGCCCCTCCGTGTAAGTCTTGACGACCTCCACAACGCCGAGAGCAAGGGTAAGTGGTGGCTCGTCGGAGCGGCCTGGGGTGGCGATCCGCTCGTCGAGCGCCAGGAAGCACAGCGCGAAGCCTCCAGCAATACAATAGTCGATACAGAAGCGATCAGCGAGAACGGTCTGCTGAAGCTTGCGCGGAAGCAGGGGATGAACACCGAGATACGGCGAGGAATCTTCGTAGTGCTCATGAGTAGTGAGGTGCGTAACAAGTCTGGACTTCGGAGTCCTGGCATTGGGCCTTACGCCAATATAGGACTACGTGGATGCATGTGAACGGTTGTCACAGCTGAAGCTGACCGAAGTCCAGCAACGCGAGATTATCCGTGTCATCTTGCATTGCTGTGGCAACGTACGTCGCTTGCACTCATCTGTACACCGTGCGCTCAACAGGCCCTCTCCCAGGAAAAGACGTACAACCCGTACTACACCCTCGTCGGGCAGCAGCTCTGCAGAACCTCTCACTCGCACAAGATCACGTTGCAGTTCTGCCTGTGGGACTTCCTTCGTGATCTCGGCGAGACGAACGTCGGTGGTGCGGAGGTCATCAAGAGCCTCGGCGAGGAGGCAGGCTTCGACGTCAAGAACGTTTCGTCGACGAGGCTACGGAACGTTGCTAGGGCGTACGGGTGGTGGATCGCTAAAGATTGTTGCACGCTTGCGATTCTGAAGGTCAGTATTCTTGTCGGAACGCTTTCCTACATTCTAATGTGTACACCCGTTTAGCCGATTGACTTCACCGTACTCAAGCAGCAGTCGCACGCATTCCTCAAGGAGTTCCTCACACAAGTCTTCATTAGCACACAAGCCTCCACTCCCCTACTCAGTGCCGATCCAAGCGCGTTCCCGACGACCAGAAACAGAGGGGCACTCGAAGAAGTCTTTATCAAGGCTACGCGGGTGCAGAACCTTGCCGTCGGGCTCATCTACTTCCTCGGCGAGATGTTCCGAGGCAAGGACACGTCAGACAACAACGGCTTCGTCAGGTGGGCAAATCAGGTGGCGAGAGATACGTTGCGGACAGGGATGGATGTCATTGCGGGATTATAATGAGGGTCATGCTTGCTTTTGGAACGCGACACTCGAATAGACATTGCCGCTTTGGCCTCCGAAGGAGAAGCTGGGGAATGATATACATGAGCTGAGAGTGTGCTAGTGAGCAAAGTGGTTGAGAACGAAAGGGAGATATGAACGCGTACTGGTAAGTTAGTCCAGTTCGCGGCGTCGCGAACTTCGACTTCAACTCATCTTCGGTGAAGTTGCAGGCTGGAACGGGACGACGTTGAGAATGGTACCTCCACAGAGAAAAGGGAACGTACACGTTATGAGGAAGAAGCCTCCGGGCTTGACCACTCTTCCTACTCTGAATGGGTATCCATCTGCGATGTTCACGCCATGCTCGTCCTGCCCTGCCAGAGCCATCGCGTCGAAAGTACCCTTATCGAGGACGAGATCCCACGGCTCTGGCGCCTCCTCTCCATGCGGTGAAGGGACGTCTTCTGCAAGGAAGTCGCATACGACGAACTCAATCACCTCAGGTCCCTTCACACTCGCGTCCGCGTCATCTTCTTTCCTCTCTCGCCCCTTGGACGAGGCGATTGCCTGGGCGAGCTTAACCGCGTCCGCACTGTAATCAAGCCCACACATCCGCCCCGACGCGTAGCCCGCTTCATGCAGGGCGAAGAGGAGATTGCCGTTCCCGGCGCCCACCTCGAGGATAGTGGGCGGCGGGTCAGTGGGGACGTGCTCCAGCGCCCAATCAACCATCTTTTCCACACTGTCCTCGCCGAACCTACGTGATGTGACGTGGTTGGCCTGCGCGGAAGGGTTACGAGAACAAATAGCGCGCACCACACCTCCCCTTCGTCCCGGATCTCCTGAAAGTTTGCTAGCTCCGACGAGTACACGCTATCCCAGCTGGAGCGATGGATTTGTTCATGTTATCATGAGGCATCACTGATACACGTACTGCTCCTTCTTCCCCAGCCTGGATGGTAGCAGGTCGATTGAGGACATGGAGGCTGCCTGAAAAGAGTGCGGATGCTTAGTCAGCGAACTCGAGGTATCACGTCGATGAGCGTGCATTGACGGGGCGAGGATCGAACGACCTTTCAGTGCACAACTTCATGCTCGAGGGATCTTTCTAGTATCTTGCCTGTGGAATTAGTGCCCAATGCTGAGGCCGAGATCCCGCGAGCTTCTCTTTGGTTCGACCTCGATGCTTTTGGTGGTTGTGTACTGCCACAACTTGGCCACAGCGAACGAAGTACGACCAACGAAGATGTTCTACTTTGTCCGGGAGCGCCTCTCAACACCGTGACGGGAGGAATGATGCGTATCAACGGAATGGTGCTGGGATTATAAGACTATGGTACAATAGTGACATGAATACACCGTGAGCAAAATGAAGAGCTGTCGATTGCATGAGTACTGCGTGCGATAGGCGTTAAGACTTGGAAGCGTACCACGGCCCATCCTGCTACCTCTTCTCCATCTTTTCAAGCATATCTTTTGCCTCGTTGATTTTACTGGCAAGATATGGGGAACCGCCGCGGTCAGGATGGTTGGCGAGCATGATCTGGCGATGCGCGTCCTTGAGCCTGTTCTTCAATTGCGGGTTATCTCTGTGCAATGCAAATGTTTTTTTTCAGAGGATAAATGATGAGCTATTAGGGGGTGCATACTTTAGACCAAGGATCGCGATGGCTTCTTTGCGGTCCATCTTCACCTTGAAGCCACCCTTTACCCATTGCTCGGCGGCACCCTGGCCTGCTCTGCGCATCATCTGCCTGCCCACCACAGCGGCGGCAATGGCGCCCACGCCGACAAGAAATGGTGTTGCCATGTTTAAAATGAATGGGACCAGAGTGAATGGGACTAGAGTGAATGGGACGTGAAGGTCTGAGCGGCTCTGAAGCGTGGGCGGAGGCAAGGCGGAGGGGCGCGGAGTGTGCGCGCGGTTGTGACAGTCAGCGTGACGGAGCACGCTCTGGGCGGCGCCTCGAGGCTCGAAGAACTTGTACACAACTTCAAATGCGGGTACAGCTTCGCGTAACACCTTTCGTGCCCCTTGGCCTCTCCTCATTCCTCTCGAACGATCGCACCTGAGTTTTTGCAGCCGCTAGGCTTTGCACTATGTGAGACGTTGAACAGCGTTCAGTGGCCCTTCAGCAGCCTGCTTTCTTTGTACTTGTACCGCACTGACAGCGCAGGCGTTCGGGTGCGTCCACAGTGACAGCTATATAGCGTTCATGCGATGTTCCTGACCCGTTGTCTTTCTGACCGGCGATAGGATGTGATTATAGCTGCTGATCCGATACGCTGACAACTTCCTCGAGCAAGGTTTGCATCGCCTTGAGGCCCTCTTCATGGATGAGTCCACGCGAAAGCTATACTACAGCGCTGCGGTACACGTTGTGCCCGTAAGCTACTCGCATAAAGTCTCCATCCTCAGCTCATCTGCCTACTAGTAGTCGACCCCCATCCATCATGGTGTGCCGCTCTTGGACTCTTGAGCAAACTCTCTTCAAGACCTCCCTTCCTACGCTGACCGTTAATCAGGTGGATGAGTCCGACCTCGCTGACTACCCTCTCGACGCTCTCATTGCAGTATCCGATGACGACCTTGGCGTAGCATGCATTCAAGGGAGCAAGGGCATTTTGACGCACATCGCCTTTGCTACGCCAACGCGCATCCTATGTATCCGCATGGCTACCGTTGCACCCTCCAAGGCGAAGAAGAAGGGCAAGCAAGCCGGGATTGATTCTTCGCGACGTCCGCAAGGCCGTGAGATTCTTTCTAGCATGCTCTTTAACGACAGGGAACATCGCAAAGTGGCCTTCGACATGGACAAAATAGCGATGGCGCTGTACCACGATTTTGGGCTGACCATTATGAAGGCCGTAGACCTGCAGTCTATACGACCTGGTGACCGGCGGGCCATAGGCACTTTGATGTTCTTCTTGGGTGGCGAGCGGGAGGTGCACAAACAAGCCGTCCATGATACTTTCATCGGCGCCGGCTTTGAGGATGGTGATGTAAAGAGCCTCGCTCTGCGAGCTTGGGCTGCTTGTCGAGTTAGCGCACTGCCTGGTTTGGCCTCGAGACTGCAGAGCGCGGCTCTTATTGACACGACGGTGATCCCGAAGCGGGTGAGATTGTCTTTCTGCATTTCTTGCACACTCGACTTGACGAGTGTCCCATAGCACCTGAAGTTACTTGCAAGATTCACTCGTACAGCCTGGCGATTGCATGCTCTCAAACCAACTAGGGTCAAGAACGACGTTCAACCGGAATTCACGAAATTAAGCGGCACGCTCCAACTCAATCAAACGCGCTTCAAGACACGCATGAGAAGTTGTAGTAGTCAGGTACTTACTCATGGACGGTGGCTCGTATGACTACTCATGGACGCTGTTGTAGAAACTGCAAGTTGAGTTTAGTACGAAGAACGGTGCAACAACCGCTGCACAAGGGCGCGTCGCCCGCGTGAATGGGAAGTCTGCGCAGATCAACGTGAATCGGACCGTCGCCCCTACGTCTAAGATCACAAGTATTGTCACGATCGGCAGGGAACCTCTGACCGCTGCTGAAGCGGAGCGTGAAAGGATCGTGCTCTCAGTGTTACAACAGAGGCTATCCTTTTTTGAGCTCCCTATCGCCCGCAAGGTCTTTGAACACTCCTTGCCGAAGCGCTCACGACGCTCCGACACTTCAAACGCCGAGATCTATCTTGCGGGTCGACTTCTGAATGACTCGCAAGCTGCGGCGGTCATCCGGGTCGTCTCCGAGGATCCGGTCGACCAGGTCTTTCTCGTGCACGGTCCGCCGGGCACGGGAAAGACAACAGTAATAGCTGCCTCCGTCCTGGAGCTCATGAGCATACCTAAGGAGGAGGGCCGCGGAATTTGGTTAGTCGCACAGTCGAACGTTGCCGTCAAGAACATCGCAGAAAAGCTTGCGGATGTCGACTTCCTCGACTTCAAGATACTGGTATCTTACGATTTCCATTTCGATTGGTAAGCATGTCCAGTCCCGTCGGCTAGTCGCGGCAGCTGAGCTTCACCACGAAGGCACGAACATTTGTACGAGAAGATCGAGAGCAACGTGATACGCTCGGACGATTTCGCTGACAACGATGTCGGCACTGGGAGATTGCTGCTAGGATCCAAAGTTATACTCTGTACTCTCAGTATGCTTTCGACACAGCGTCTGGTGACCTCGGGTTACACCCGTCTGGTCCCTGTCGAGACGGTAATCATCGACGAGGCCAGCCAAATCGAAGTTGGCGACTACTTGCCGTTGCTGGGCCGGTTCAGTCACAGCATCAAGAAACTGGTGTTCATTGGAGATCATAAGCAGCGTGAGTGCTTCTGCAGACTTACGTAGGGTCAGTATGCTGAGCGAAGTATCCAGTTGCGCCCTTCGGGCAAGATGATTTGGGCGAGCTGCCCAGCATCTTCGAGATGCAGCATTTGCAGCAAGATGCGCTGTTTCTTGATACACAATGTATGCATCTTTTGAAAGCTGCCAGTCTGCTATTACACAGGTGATCTGTTCACGATAGATCGGATGCCCAAACCCGTTGGGACTTTCATCTCCAAGCATGTCTATAACGGCCGTCTGAAGACAAGCCACGAAGTCACGTCTCGTCGTTCCTGCATTTTGGTAGACATTCACCATGGCAAGGAGACGAAGTCCAATAACAGTTGGATCGTAAGCACCATTCGTATTGCTACCCAGCACGCATTGACAAGGCCACATCGCAGAATGTTGCAGAAGCAGATGCCATCGTCGTGATTGCGAGGAAGTTCCACGCCGAAGGGAAAACGTTCCGCGTCATTACTCCGTACGACGCGCAGCGCAATCTCTTGGAACAGCGGTTGAAAGGCGCGAGACTCCCTTGGGAGAACAGGTGCTTCAACGTCGACTCTTTTCAAGGTAACTGTAAATCTGAATCAAGCGGACAAACGAACTGACACGCAGATGCACGGATAGGAAATGAAGCAGACTACGTCATTATATCGGTTGTTCGTTCGGACAAAGTCGGTTTCCTTGCTAACATACGTCGAACGAATGTCATGCTCTCGCGCTGCAAGCGCGGCATGGTCATCTGCACCAGCCGCGCTTTTATGGAGGGAAAGGCCAGGTCATCGCTCATGGGCAAATTGGCCAAGGAATGGGCGGATGGATGGGTATCCTGGAGAGACACGTTGCAGGGAAGGATCTAGCTCGGTCTTCGTCCTTGCCTCATTGCCTATATCTTGCTTCTTTTCATTGATATGATAACATCTATGAATCTATTGTCGTGCGCGCTTGAACCGAGGCCGCAGTGGCCTTTTCGTTCTTGCGCGTTGTTTATTGAGAGGCCACGAGTACCTTCGCGTGGCAACGCAAGTTGACTCTCAACCGCCATGGCCCCCGCTCCCCAGAAACGCACTATCTACCAGAACTTCATCGACAAGCATTCCCCGCCTATCGAACAGCACACACTCCTCGAGTCGAAATTGACAGATGAGCTCCTTGACGACTTCCTGAAGAGCGCTCCGAGTTTCCCCAACCCCATTCGCGTCGGTGTTGCCCCCGCGTACAGCGAAAAAGACCAGCTCTTGGCGATCGCGATCGCGACCGAGTCGACCATCCTCGTCGTACAGCTGCAGAAGAGCAAGGGCGACACCTTGCACAGAAGCCGCGGCTTGCTACTCACCAAAGTTCTCTGCAACGCCGATTGCATGCTCTACGCCTTCAGCATCGGTCAGCTCGCCATGTCGCTCTTCATCGATCACGGGCTACGCATCGTCAACGGTGTCAACGTCGAGAGTGTCTGCCCCGAGAGCCAGAAGAGTATTGTGTCGCCTCTTGCCGCCATCAAGTTTGCGGTCGGAGATCAGTGGCCCATCTACGAGGACAATATCAAAGCGGCGTTCCAGGACAAGATCTGGGACCCTAAGCCTGCTAAACACACGTCCCTCGCCCTCAAAGCCTGGCTCGCCAGTTTTCTGCCGACGATCCCCGACCAAGAGGAGCGATTCAACGCTGTTCAGCGGGTAAACACGAAGGACAAGAGCGACTCGGTGAGCGAGCAAGGGACGATATCGATCGTGTACTGACCTGCGACCGTGGTGGTCTCGCATGCAGGAGCTCGCTCAGATCGGCCAGATCGTGCGGGCTGATCAACGGCTGGCGTCGCAGCGGCCGGTCGTTTCCGCGAACGAGTTCAGTGCGCCGCTTGCACACCGGCAGAAGGTGAAGGTCAGATCGGAGAGGTATCAGACGAGAATTCAGAAGTCGTCCGTGCGTCTATGGGCTTCGCGTAGACACTGGTGCCATTGTCGTTGACTCTCGCTGCGCAGGAGGTTCAAGCTACCGTCATGGACGAGCACGGCGCTACCTTCTTGGTCAATGGGCGGACCGCTGACGTGATGGGTCGCGCCGCTACTCTCAAAGCTGATGGCACGACCCTCGAGGGCAAGACCATTCTGTCTATCGTCTCCACTGGCGGAGACAGGGCAACCATGGCCGAGCAGCAGAAGTCACTACATGTCCTCAGAGCCTTGCAAGGCCAGGCCAACCTCTTTGAGAATCCTTTCCAGAAGTACATCTGGTGTGGGCCTGGAGATGACTCCACTTGGCCTGAGACCTTTGAATCTTCTGATGAGGTCCCTGAGATTACAGCCACTCAGCCTCTTAATGACTCTCAACAGAGAGCTGTTCAGCACATGCTAACAATGTCTAACTCAGCTAGAGTCACTGTAATCCAGGGACCACCAGGGACAGGCAAGACATCTGTCATTGCTGCCTATGTCTGTTCTGCTGTAGCTGCTGGCAGACATGGCATCTGGCTGGTTGCCCAGACCAATGTGGCTGTCAAGAACATTGCTGAGAAGTTGATCAAGGTTGACTTTCAGGATTGGAAGCTCCTTGTCTCCACAGACTTCCACCTTGGATGGTATCTTTTTCCCTTCTAACTGTTTGTTCACATTGTTAATCAAATCTGTTAGGCATGAACACCTCTACAGTGCAGTTAACAAGAACATCATCTGCTCTGACAACTTCAAGAAGGCTAACAGGCTGATCAAGGGCTGTTCAGTCATTCTCTGTACCCTCTCCATGCTTTCCCATCCACTTGTCAAAAGCTTTACTGCCTTAGTCCCTCTGACTACTATGGTTGTGGATGAGGCTAGTCAAATCTCCATCAATGACTACATCCCTGCACTGCAGCAATTCCCCTCCATCCACAAGATGTGCTTTATTGGTGATGACAAGCAATGTAAGCTTTGACAGTGTTTTATACCAAATGAGCTCATACAATCCCATTTCTGCAGTGCCTCCATTTGGGCAAGATCAAAATGAGGAGCTGAAGAGTATCTTTGAGGTTCCTCACCTACGTTCAGATGCTCTCATGCTCAACATACAATGTGAGCCAAATTACTTGTCATAACACTTGTAGCTTACTGTTATGCACAGACAGAATGCCTCCCCACCTTGGGGGCTTCATCTCTGAAGCTGTCTATGATGCTCAGCTAGCATCCAACCCTCTGCATCCCATCAAAAAGCCTGAGAGCTACTTTGTGGATGTAGGGGAAGAGAGCCAGGAAAAAAGAAATGGCACCAGTTGGATGGTAACTAGCCCTTTGGTTCTTGTCCTCAATTTATTCTCACATGAATTTTGCAGAATACCCTGGAGAGGCAAGCAGTCCTCAAGATTGCAGCTAAACTCCAGGAGGAGGGCAAGGACTATAGGATCATCACTCCCTATGATGCCCAGAGGAGTCTCATTGAGAATGAGATGAAGGCCTCAGGTCTTGCTTGGCAGGACAAGTGCTTCAACGTGGACTCCTTCCAAGGCTAGTATCAATCCTTTCCTTGCTTACATCATGGTGCTCATGTTTTGATGCAGGCAATGAGGAAGATTATATCATTATCTCCCTTGTCAGAACACATGAGCTTGGCTTCCTGACTGATCTCAGGAGAACCAATGTCATGCTCACTCGCTGCAAGAGGGGCATGTATATCTGCTCCAAATGGGAGTTTGTCATGGGTACTGCTGCCAACACTCTGGTAGGACAGATGGCTCAGGATTGGGGTCAAGAGTCTTGGAGGGATGCACAGGAATGGGATGAGCTAGATGAGGCTCAGTAACTTGTAGCATCAGGCCTATGGTAATCTATCTGGCCACCCAATACAACATAGAAACAGTTTGGGTTCTCTGTTGGGTGCATCATACAGTGAAGGAAGTATTATTATGTGTCAGCTTCTCACTATTGGATGGGCCAAGATATACTGCTTGAGTGGAGGCATATACTGTACTGTGATTACAGATGGGAAATAGCTATAATACATGTAGATTTCATGTCTGCCAGTGCTTCAGTGATTGCTGTGATAAACCCTTCTGTTGATGTGAGCTGGGATGAATACTTGGACTCTATGCCAAACTTGATCAAGTGAGGAGCAGCCATATCTACAAAGATGTCAGTCAAGACATCCCCAATCTGACAAGACATACTCACAATTGATGCCAATACCATCAGGATACATAGCACCAAACCTTATGACACCATTAGCATCAGCCATCAGCAGCTCACACTAGAGACCATACCCTGTCCCGCGAAACTGATGGCCCTCGCTGAGCCCACTTGTACTCAGTTTCCAGGTCTGACTCCGCGTGAAGAGCTCGTCGTCAAACAGATCGTGCCTCTCACCCGCAGACGCATCGAGCAACAACCGCAGACCGAGCAAATGCCGATCGATACCGCGCCCCGTCGCAGCATGGCGCGTCAGGTTGGTGTGCGTCTGCACTGCGCGGCGCAGAAGAGACTGTCGCGTCTGCGGCTGCTCCAGTCGTGAGCCGACTTCGCGCCGACAGAATAGGAATCATGATACGCACGGTGCTTTGGGGGTTGACCATTGCGAGGACGAACGCACGGCTGTCGGCAGTGAGCGTGCGGATCGTCTCCGTGCGGCCGTTCTTGAACAGACGCGTCAGCGCGGTCTCGTACGTCGCAGTGAAGCATCCGCATGCCCGGTACCACGCGAGCTGCATAGCCATCTGGATGTATGCGTCGGGCGACAGGCGGGCTGTGTGGACGGAGAGGAGGAATGAGCCCCAGCACGACGAGTAGTACAAGAGGTATATGACGGAGAAGAAGCGCGAATGAGGGAGACTTAATGTGGAGACACACCAGAGACGTACCTTCATTCTTGATCCACTCCGTCCCGTAGTCTGTAAAGCACAGGAACCCGTCATCCGAGTCCTCGACGATGGCCCTCACCCTCTCCTCCGCCTCTGCACACTCCCTCCGGACCCGCTCATCTACGAGCCACTCGAGGCGCTCCCAGCCGCTGACCGATTTTAGACAAGGCATGCCCTCCTCGTCCGATAGCGGCGGGAATGCGTCCTCGTCGATGCCCTCCACTACCGCGTACTCCGCGCCGATGCTCGGGACGAGCGCATCGCACGGCGAGTGCTCGCCAAGCGCGCCCGCGCGCGTGTTCGTTTCGACAACGAGCGTGTACGCCTTGTCGTACCACCGGTTGTGTCCCGGGCGTGGCGTCGGCCCGGAGCGGACGTTGTGCAGGTGCGCGGTGAGCTCGGGGACGGTGTTGGGCGCTGGGAGGGGAGAGCCTGCAGTGGAGGGGGTTGTAGATGGAAGAACGTAGGTATAGTGTTCGAGGCTGAGCGCAAAGAGGGAGTGGTTAATCGTGTTGAGGATGTCGTGATTGCTGGGTGATAATGAGAGAAGATAGCGGAGGTTCTAATTCCCTACTGTTAGCATACAACCGATGGTAGGCGGATACTCCTAACCTTTGCCCATCGGTCACGGTCGTCGGTGGTGAGCACACCGACGGCGGTAGCTTTTTCCCCTCGCTTCAGCCGCCCGTCGGCGTCGGCGACGACGGCAAGCAAGCGTCGTTCGATCTCATCAGGCGGGAGCATCTGCATATGCTCATCGAGCACCTCGACCGCGTAGAACCAGTCATGCAACATGACCAGGACTTTTCGAGCACCCGGGTCAGTGCATGGAGGTATAGTTGATAAGGTGTCGCAGCCTGTTTGAGGCAGTCGAGAAACATTGAACATCTTCGCTGCAGTATCTTGCAGCCATATGCCTGCGAAGACGATGAACGGAAGAAATGCGCGAGGTGACGACACGCTCACCCGCTCGGGTGATTCCAGTCTGATCATGCTGTCTGATACAACGTGAAGCAGTCATTATCACAAGCCTAGCCAAGTAGAGTACCTACTACGAACCTCTCTAACCGGGCTTTCCACTCCAGCGTACGACGGACCAGCCAAGCAGCCCTTCGCACTTGCCAATCCGTGATTTCGACAGCTCCAATGGTGCGACGGCGTCCTAAAATGACGTCTAGGGGGACAGTCGGGTCGTTGTGAAACGCGAGCCACCAATTCGAGTTGACGATGAGTGGTGCGCGCCATTCGTGGTACGCCTTCTTCAACCAAAAGTTGTCGTCGAGCCAGTTGGTGGGCGAGGCCTTATCAAGTGCTTAGTCCGCGCATGCATCCTAGCTCAGGTCGAGTTTCTCGGTACGTATGCGTATGTCACTGACCTATCAGGCGCTCCTGGCATACCCTCCCGATTCCGCGCTCGAAGTTCTCAGCCCACGTCTCGCGCACACGACGAGCTTCGGCGAACTTCGGACCGCCTCGAGCCTCATCCTCGAGGAGAAGGGGGTCCAATGACTGAAAGTACTTTTGTAGAGTCTGATGCAGGTCAGGGACCGGGAGACGCGGAAGTGTGAGAGCAGAGGTCATGGACCGATGGTGAAGAGGGCGACCTCGCACAAGTGTGAGCGATGTCTTGTGAGGCAATGACCTGGCAAACTTTGAGAACGGATGCATGATTCATGATCAGCCCTGCATATCTGCCCCGCAAACTCAATGCAGAGCCCAGAGCCAGAACGAGACGTAGGGGGACGTAGCGCACTCGGAGTCGACGGGTCGGAGGCGGCGACACGGGTGACCGACTCGTCTGCGCACGTGACCGTCGCATTTCCGGACTAGTAAGACTTCAAGTCGATGACCTACATAAGTATGCAGTTGTTTTTTAATCCAACTGCTTCCTGCAACAGATATCAAGAACTGGTCCGGATATCCTGAAGGATTTCCTTACTCCAATGCCGCCCAGGAAGCAGATGATCAAGCTCCAGAATCAGCCCAGCCCGAGGAAGTCTGTGAAGTATGATGTTGACATCTACTAAGAAACTAGTAATTATATCCGGAAGTCGCAGTCGATGAAGCTTTGAAGTACTGAGGCAACCTTGATTAATGCTACCCCAGGCTGTAATATAGTTAGTCGTCGATTCACAAGTTCAAGCACCCGAGTTGATACCATCTGTATTTACACTCCCGAGTTTGTTGCACACGGCACTTCCTTCATGTATGATATTACTCCTTTTACACTCCCTTCCATGCTGTTCACTGTTGCAAATTGATGCTGCCCGCTCGACAACTTGCACGATGTAGCTACGGCGTCTAGGCCCTGCCACAGACGCGCTCAAACTCACGTGGGCGCGTCTCCTCGATCTCGCGATCGCAAAATCTCAGACAGATCTCGTATGTACGTCCTGCCTCAGCGCGCGGTACAGTCAGCTCGCCGCTGCTGAATCAGTCTGCCCGCCACCGGAACCGACAAAGGGCTCTTACTCATCGCTACGCATCCATAGCCTCTCCGTCGTCATAAGGCGACTGCCGGACGTTCACATCCCTCTACACCTACCTTCACACGGAACGCAGTTTAGATATCGATGGAGCAAGATCACGTAGAGGACGGACAGATCGAGGAGGGCGTGGACGAAGAATTCATCGACCTCAACGATGTCTACATCGAGGTCCCCGACAATGGCGACCACCCCATGGACGAGGACGACGCCGAGGGCGAAGAGATACTCGATGACGAAGGGGGGCCTCAGCCAGATGAAGAGATTATCTGGGAGGACAACTCAATACAGCACTTCCCGAATCACCGCAAGTCCGTCTTTGCTGTCTCCGCGCATCCCATGGCACCTATCGCTGCGTCCGGCGGGGAGGACGACCTCGGCTACATCTGGGACTATACGACGGGAGACGAGATCGTGAAGCTGACGGGGCACACGGACAGCGTGACGAGCACTGCGTGGAGTTCTGATGGTGAGCTGATCTCGACGGGCGGTATGGACGGCAAGGTTCGAATATGGCGGAGAGTGGGCAAGGAGAACTGGAAGTTGTGGGAGTTCTTGACCGAACTCCAGGGCCCAGACGAAGTCATGGTGCGTACGGGCCTTTCCAGCAGACGCGACTTAGCAGCTAGGCATTTTGGTGTTGCGCGCACACAGAGGTTGGGTAGGGTTCGGCGAGACAGCTCCGTAGGGGGGTGACCAACCAGTGCTACCCTAGCCTCAAGTATGGCATGAGACCAAGTGCCTCACTGTCGATTTCACCGAGAGTATTTCTCGCCGAAGATCTACGCTCCGAACTCACTGAGCATGGCAGTATTTGCGCTACCACGTTCCTGCCAGACTCCTGTGCACACAGGGAGCGAACCGGCCATCTTTATTACCTGTCATTCAAACATTATCTGTCCCTGACTCAAACGTTGTAGTGGCTACGGTGGCATCCTAAAGGCAACGTCCTCCTTGCGGGCTCGAATGACTCAACAGTATGGCTATGGCAATTACCATCCGGAAACACCATGCAAGTTCTCGCTGGGCATACTGCGCCTGTGCAGTGCGGCGCCTTCACGCCGGACGGGAAGCGCGTTATTACCGCGGATGCCGAAGGCACGCTAATCTTCTGGGATCCGCGTTCGCCAACGCCGATCTTTAAGCTCACCGCAGCAGATGCGCGGTTCGACATGGAGGGGATCACCTCGTTGGCTGTGAACCCCGCTTCGACGCTCGCGGTCGTCGGCGGGACGACGGGGAGCGTGCGTGTCGTGAGCCTGAGCAAGGGCGAGGTGGTCGGTGCGCTCGGCGGGCACAAGGAGGGCGAGAGCGTCGAGGCGGTCGCGTTTGTCGAGCTCACGCCCGGCGCGGGCGCGCAGACCGCGGGCGGCATCGTCGTCACGGGCGCGACGGACGGCAAGGCGTGTATCTGGGATCTGAGTACGCTGCGCCTGAGGGCGACGCTCGAGCACGAGGTGAGCTGGGGTTTCGGTCTCGGGCAGATCTCGCCGTCCGGGCGTTATCCTAACCCACACGTATGGTTCTGACTTTGTTTCTGTGCCCTAGGATGCGGTGACCACCCTCCTGCCTCTGCCTGCGCCGAAGGGACATATGATCGTCTCTGGCTCTGCCGACAAGACGCTGCGGACATGGGACGCGCGGACCGGGACCCTTGTGCGCGAGCACAAGGGCCACCACGGTCCTGTTCTTGGAGCTTCACTTGGACTCGAGGGTGGAGTTGTGGTCAGCGCGGGAGACGACGGTGTCTGCCTGGTCTTCACGACGGAGTGATAGGGGAAGACTCGGGTCGAACAGAAAAGGGAAATCCCGATTCGAACTGTATTTCTGGACAAGTGCAAATATCCTTATAGATGTAGCCATAATATGATATCTGCTGAGGCGTTCCGTGCTTTTTGACGTGACCTCGGCCGCAGATGAGTGCAGCCTCAGCACATACGACACGCTGGGTCGGACGAGGCGGCGTCCGGACGCTCGCAGCAGTCTGAGGACGACTCCATTCGACCGGATTCTCGGATGCTCCTCGCTTCTCACACACTAATTTGTGCGCTCAAGGACCAGGCGTGCTTGTATATCGAACGTCATACGCAGCCAGTCGCCGTACGAGTTATTCTTGACGGCTGGACACGCGCCTGTGAGCCCGTAGCGCACATGAACCCTGCGTGGTCCATCATCCATGGGCGTCGGATGTCACGCCGGCCCCTTGCCTCTCCAGCAACCGGGGAACAGGCGTGGACCTGTCTGAGTTACTTACCTGATTTCTGTCCTTCTGGTCAATCGAAGGCACAAAACCTCGTAGCATCCCTACAGAATGGCTCGAGTTGGGCTCGAGCGAGTTATCAGTATAGCCAAGAGTCAAGCGACCAAGAGTCTAGGCAGATCAAGACTTCCTGCAGCTTCCTGCCTTGGCCGGAAACATCTAGAAAGCAGATTGCCGTCCAGGTCCTCATTTTGACTAGCGCGAGTGATGATTCAGTTTCCGAGATGAACGCGTTCTATGCACCATGCCAGCAAAGGCCAGCAATGTGGATACTTAGATTTTGACCAATCTCATGGCGACGGGATTTCTACCGTACTCTGACGTCTGTACAACGTGTTTTACTGGTTCCACCGGGGGATGCGGAGCTACTAGAGTGTGCGAGCGGCATGTTCATCGAGACGAACGATAACGCACGGATCACTTGGTTGGACAGGCTTGGTTGCTGCCGAAGACAAGAAGACGGCCGACCCGCCGTCATTGATGAATCATGGGCTCATACGCGACAGTGGGGCGACATGTGCCGCACGGCTACCTGCTCAAAAAATTGAGAGAATATATTATAGGAGTCTGTGCGGATTGCGGGACGCAGCCGGAGGGGAATGCGAGGGCTGGCTGGGAAGGACAACGGCTGGCGGCGGAAGATGCGCCGACCGCGGCCGACGGAGGGAAGAGAATGGCCGAGAAAGATAGACAGGTTGCCGCCGAACGCGGATGACAGGGGGTGCCTCGCGGACCAAACAGGTGACGCCGGTTTTCTCCGGGCTTATAAGACGCCCTTCGCCCTCCATCATCGTCGGTTCGTTCTGCCTCTTCCCACAAGCACTACCCGCTCGTCATTCGCATTCCCCGCGACCCGCAAGCCAAGATGAAGTCCGCTGTCCTTTTCTCTGCCGCCGTCCTCGTCGCCAGCGTCGCCGGCCTCACCGTCAACACCCCGTAAGCCGTCTCGACGAGCGTCTATTGGACATCTCTTTCTCACCACAGTTTTTCAGGGGCAACGTGGTCGAGTGTGAGCCTACGGCGATCACCTGGACGGATGGTACTGGTACGTTGTGATTTCCTACTGGTTTATCGACGCTTCTAACTTGTATCCAGCTCCGTACTACCTGAGGTATGTGGTTGAAGTCTGTGACGACGGGCCCTTGTGACGAATCGTTTGCAGTCTCAACCTCCAGACGGATCCCGATGGCGATGCTCAGCAGACTTACGGTCCGCTCGAGAGCTCGCCGTTCACCTGGACGACGAACATTACTTCTGGCACGACCCTCGTTGTTACTCTGAAAGACAGCACGGGTACGACCGCTCAGTCTGGCGGCTTCACCATCGCCTCTGGCTGTGAGTAGTCGTATCGTATATGAGTTCCCATGTAGTAACATCTTCGTGCGTAGCTTCCAGCTGCTTGACCTCCTCCGGTTCCAGCTCTGCCGCTAGTGGCTCTTCTAGTTCAGCAGCAGGTGCTTCGTCTTCCTCCGCGGCCAGCGCGAGTACTACAGCTGTTTCTTCGTCAGGCGCTTCCTCGGCGACTGGTGCCAGCTCTGGCTCTAGTTCTGCTACGTCTGCTGCCTCTTCCGGTTCAGCGTCTGGGTATGTCCGCATAATCGTGCGATCCTACCTACATAGCTGACGTCACTTCGTAGTACCTCCACTGGCGCTGCTTCCGAGACCTCGACCTCTGGCAGCACCTCTTCTGGTGCTCTCGCGAATGCCGTCAACGTCCTCGCTGCCGGTGCCCTCGGCGCTGGTGTCATTGCCTTCCTCGCTTGATCTTGTGGGGATGCGGCAAAAGGGGTTCGCTCCCATCCCGAACTCTGGTTTTATACAAACGAATTCTCTCTTGCGTTACGTTTACCTGACGTCGTGATACCTCACGCTCGCGACTTCATACTGTATTCATCCCTTTTGCACTTCACTCTCCGTAATACTACGCGAGGACTGGAACTCTTACCTTTGTTTGAATACATAAGTCATACATACATTGGTCAGATACCTGCCATCTCCCTCACTGTTTACCCCTTTCCTAGCTCACTTGCGATAGGCCTCTGAGCATAGCTTTCGGGTTTAGAGGTTTCGTTTGTACAGTGCAAACCAGAAACGTCGTTATGATCCGAATGAACATGTTCAATGACCTGTCGCTTGAAGTTTGTGTGGGATTCTGGTGTGCACCGGGAGAATGTAGGAATTCCTTACAAATATCGATGCTCTGATTTGGCATCATAGCAATACTGACGTCAGTGGCTACCTCTTAGCTAGTCGGTGTTCTATTTTGTAGGCCGTTTGAGTTGTGTCGTGGCGTACGGTAGTCTGAGCTCTTGAAGCTTTGCAGCTTGAGTTTTGCGATTGGTCGCCTCGACCCGAACAGGCGGATATACGTTTTCCTGTCATTAACACCGAGGTGCTGCATATGTTGTATAAGAGGGCTGGCAGCTTCAGCATTTTTCACGGCATCGTCTTCCTCGGAGTTTCTTGTGCGGGCGAGCAACGCGCTGCGGGTTGCGCGCACTGGATGGCGGTTAGCCTGGCAGCTGTATTACTATCCGACTAATGTATTCATGACTCCTCTCTTTCAGCCGCTTTAGAGAATGTTCGTCAAATTTTGCGGCCTAACAGTGTTATTCATGCGCCGCGACGCGTCCAACCTTGGGCAGCACGTGCACCGTGTCACTTGCTCAAGAGAGGCAGCTCGGCGTATGACTTCAGGCCCCGGTCAGGGATAGCCTGAGTGTGAAAGCTGGAGCTCAACGTCCTCTTGCTCGGAGCCATAGGCTATAGTGAGCTCTCTCTACCTGGTATCGCGCGAACAAACTCTCTCTGCTGAGTCTCGTGACAGCTTGTAGCACGCGGAGAGGGCGCATTGCGAGCTTGTAATCGCACCGCCCGGATCGCAGTTTATGCAGTGCTCCGGGATTATTACCCACCTGTACTTTTACGCTGCCCAAACGTGCCTGCGATGATCCATGGCACGCCGACCACACCCTCACGTTGCCATACCCTCAGGAGCTGCCCCGCCGACCAATCCATCTCCCACCTCCGCCTGGTCCTCCTATCTCCTGCAGCCGCCGTCGTCCCATGACCCCTCGAGCTCTAGTATATACAGCGATTCAAGTTATAGTGGTTACGGCTACCCTCAGAGCTCCCCTCGAGCCCCTAGGATTAGCCTGGATGCCCCGTCACGCCCAGCAAGTCGCGCGTCGAGCTTCACCGAGCAAGACGCGAATCGCATCAAGTTTCCTGAGCCCCAACTCTACCGGTCCTCATCTCAGCGTGCCTCGCTTCGGCCAAGCCCTAGTGTGGCTCACCGGGCGACGCGGAGTGAGCTAACAGTGAGCCCAACGCAACGCTCTGGCTCGTCAAGACCACCGTCCTTCATTTCGACGTCTTCGACGAGCAGCCCGGAGGTACGTCGCATCCTAACTTTACCCTTCTATCTTCACACACAAGCTTCTCGTGTGCTAGTTTACGGCCACCGAACTTTCAGAGGAGCTCTCTGGCCTGACGTATGTATTTCTCGCACCCCTACATAGATCGCTCGTTAATGCGCCGACCGCGCTAGTCTCGAATCAGAGGAGGACCTCCGGCGTTTTCAGGCGGGCGAGCTGCCCGAGAACGACCAAGAATGGTACAAGCTCGTCCCGCCTTCTGCGCGCGAGGTCCTCGACAAGCGGGAGGTGACGAGACAATCGATTCTGTTCGAGATCATCAAGTCGGAGAAAGATTATGTCAACGATCTCTTGCTAGTCAAGGAGGTCCTACTTTCTCTCGTCTAGTACCGTGGCAACATCTAACAGGCCGGTAATGCAGGTCTTCATAGAACCGCTGATCAATACGTCGCCAGTGCCACAACATCGTCTCAAGGGATTCGTGAAAGAAGTGTTTTGGAATATTGACGCAATTCACGAGCAGCACGAGCGGATGCTTGGGGCTCTCTTCCAGAAACAGCGCGAGTTCCACCCGTTGATAGACAGTATTGCAGAAATCGTTACGAAACGTATGTTCACCTGCGCCTGCGACCCTACGCCTCGTTGACTGCCCACCCACAGACGTGCTGCAGTTCATGTCGGCGTACGAGGATTACATTAAACACTATCCACTGGCCGGCGCGCGCCACCGCGCCGAACTGAAGCGCAACACGCGGTACCAGTACTTCATCCAGCAGTGCATGCAGGACCCACGTGTCCGCAAACGCGACCTCATCACCTTCCTCTCGCGGCCCGTGACGCGCCTCCCGCGGCTGAGCCTCCTGCTCGAGAACGCCAAGGAGCACACCGCGCCCGACCACCCTGACCAGGAGACGCTGCCCATCATTCTCGAGATACTCAAGACGTTCGTCAAGAGCACGCAGCCCGGCATCGCCGCTGCGGAGGACAAGGTCAAGTTCTGGGAACTCTGCGAGAGCCTATCCTACCAGAAGGGCGAGATCTTGGTGCGTGGCGGTGCCCTTTTCCGTTCCGACTCCTAACCGAAAGGTCCTGATCGCCGGTGCAGGACCTCGATCTGTACGATGAGAAGCGGACCTTGACGTACTCCGGTCCGCTCGGGAGAAGGTGGAATGAGAAAATGAGCCAGCTCGAGGTGCCGACGTACCGATGGATCGATCTGCACGTTGCGCTCCTGGACAACTACCGTAAGCAGTCGTACGTTGTGGCTTTACGCTGGGCTCATAGCGTTTCTAATCGCAGTGCTCCTGCTGAAGCCGGAGAACCGCCCCGGCGGAGTCACCAAGCGATCTGTTGTCTCCCGTGTAAATCCTCCATCGTTCATTCCTCTTGCGTCCTGTCACTCATGTACTCGGTCGCAGCCGATTCCCCTCGAGTATCTGCGGCTCGGCTCGTTCTCAGATCCGCCGGAAAAGCGGAAAGAGCAGGCAGAGGACGGCTCCTTGTTCCACTTCCGGAGCAACTATCGCGACGTGTGGCCGTTTACGATCTATCACGCGTACGAGAAATCGCGGCGGCGCTATACGCTGTTCGCGAACAGCGAGACGGTCAGGGAGAAGTGGCGGTGTGCGCTGACGGATGCGCTCGCGGTGCGGAAGGTCCAGCAGGAATCAAACATGGTAGGCACTATCGCGACGTGTGTCAGAAAGGGCAGTATGCTAACTATGACTTGGGTATGGCGCAGTGGTTTGCTCCGCATACAGTCCACGAACGATTCTTCAAGTACTCGGAGTCGTTTATATCGCCAGCCGGCAACCTGTCGGGTAGAATCACTGCTGTGGCTCCCATGAGTGCGTAGTGCCCTCGACTGCCTACGGAGAGTGACGATGCTCACTCTAGAGTTGGATAGCTAGTGGCGGGAGGGGTTTCTTCGTGGTTGGGTGCGCATCTGGCGTTTACGCTGCACTGCGGAACGAGTTTGGTATGTTATCTTGCAGCCCTGTCAAGTCTCTACTGATGGCGCATCCGTCTTGTCCGCAGACTACACGAAGGTTCTCAACCTGTCAGATCCGACGAGCATGCTCGCGCTCCCTGAGTTCAACAAGCTGCTCATCCTCTCGGACCACTACCTCTACGCTTATTCGATGGACCTTGTCGCACGGGCAGCCTCGGGCCAAGCAACAACAGAACATCTAGAGGCAACCCGGCAGGTAATCGCGGGTAATGATGGCAGCGTGTTGTTCTTCCGCGCTGGGAAGATTGGGAGTCGAAACATGAGTGCGTGTTGCCCCCAAATATTGAAGACGGTGCTGATACTAATTGGTTGGACAGTCCTGTACGCGTCAAAGCGGATCCTACAGGTCTTCTTCAACGCTGTCGAGCTTATGCGCTCGGACGACGGGAACTTGCCGCTCAGGCGCAGTATATCCAATTCACAGGGAGGCCCGCCGTCGAATTATAGGACGTTTGGTGAGGTGCGTAGGCCGTAGCGCGATAACGCCGTGCAAAGCTTACCTTTACGTAGCCTGTGCCTATACCGAAGGACTCGCACGACTTCACGGCTCTGCACACACGTATCGGAGTGTGTCATGACAAGGGCGTTACCATCGTCGACCCTACAAAGTGCGTCCTCGCCTCAGTCGGAATAGGGGTCTTACTTACCTACCGTCTCGAACGCAGTCCAAGCGTGTCGGGAAATAGTCCCACTATCATTCCTAAGTTCGTGGGTGCGGACGGCAGCTCTCCGATGTACGCGCTGAGGAACCGCTGTCAAGACGCGAAGCCGTTGGGTCTCGTGCGTTGCCTCAACGACGAGATACTGGTTATCTACGATGGTACGCTCGACTCGCCTGGATTATGATATTCTTCTCTGAATTTCACACAGATGTTGGCTGCTACATCGACAAGCATGGGGTGCCATCCAGGTCAGCTGGGTACCTCCGTTGGGAGGCGAAGGCAACCGCATGCGCACACAGGGGAGACCACATCCTGCTGTTCTCGCCCGAGTTCGTCGAAGTGCGCACCGTGCAGACCGGCAAGCTTGTGCAAGTGATCGAGGCCACGGATATCCGCATGGCATACCAAGGTCTTCTGCCAACAGATCCAACGGTGCTGGTCGTGGCCAGAGGGTGGTCAGAACGCGGCATCGTGACAGACAAGGTCATCGAGCTGGTTGAGACATCCGAGATCACGACCCCCCGCGCACCATCATCTGCTATACCTGCGCTATGGGATGAGTGGGATATGTAGAACGGGAATCTAGGGGCTCGAGTTGGTTCGGATGAGAGATATTGTCTACTGGTTGTACCGCAGGAAGGTCTTACTGTATCTGCAGCTTACTTTATACCTCTGTAATATCTCAAGTAGTGAACCGTAAAACGCTGTAGAAGTTGGAATAGTATACGTACTGTATTATCATCCTGTATCATTGGGTGCCTGGGATGCAAGTCGTGGTCAGTGACCATAGTCACTATCATTGGTGGAAGGCACTAGTCGCCGAAGAGCGCCCAAACGCGAGGCACGTGATCAGCGCGTTGCTGCTCGCGCTGCGCGACAGAATCGAACCTCGAATCTTGATTTGCCCCTTCATCTCCGACTCTCTGTTTCCGGCCCGCCGACTCAAAGTGGCCTCTGCGGTTCGCGAGCAAGTCGCGCAGCACCCAGAGGTAAGTCCCGCTCTGCTATCCTCATTTTTACCTCGGTAGGATGTCTCGTGGTGCGTGCGCAATGTGTTGGTCGATCGTGAAGTCTCTCGTATGCGCTGTGCACCTATGTCCATCCTGCTTCTTATTAACCTTCTATGGACTCTTGTCATTTCGTGACTCGGTATTGAGAAGGGGGAAACTCTGCAAGATCTTGCGCCAGTCCAGTCAGTTGATGCACAGACGTACTGGGCAGGGCAGGCGGACGTTACTTGCAACGCATCGGCGGCCGGGAGGGCATAGCAGGAGCCGCAATGCATAGAATGCGTGTGATTAGGGATGATGCGGTGGACATCACGGGTCCATATCATTGCTTCCTCAATGCAGCAGCTTTCGCAACCTTGGCATGCCTGAGCACACTACTGCTCAATGCGCCGAAAGCATGTCTTGCATGTCTTGCATGACGGTACGGCAGCCCGAAGTAGACGCACACCAATTGTTTTTCTACTTGCTTATCATAAGTGGTTGCGCTTCGCTTCTCATCGTCGTTACAGCTGACGGACATTGCCTCTCGTAGTGCAGCAGGTCAAGTGAACGTTAATCGCCTTCGACATCATTCTTATGGAGAACTCGACTGATCTGCTCAAGAAGCGAGAACAGTTCCGCGAACAAATCCGCACGGCCCTAGAGGAAGACCCCGATCCGCTCTCCGCTTACGATGGCTTCGTTAAATGGACGCTAGAGCATTATCCTAACCAACATCTCGCACAATCTGGGTTGCTAGAGCTCCTCGAGGAAGCAACGCGGAAATTCAAGGATGACGCTGCGTACAAAGGAGATCTCAGGTACCTTAAGCTGTGGCTACTGTACGCAAGTCATGTCGAGGATCCGAACGTAATCCATGCGTATCTGCTGGCCAACGGCATCGGGACAGTGTATGCACAGACATACTGGGAGCATGCCGCGGCACTTGAGTGTGCTGGAAGGTAAGCAAAGCCATTCTGGATCCTTCCGGAGGTCTCAGGTGGGACATAGGCGAGGCGAAGCGGAGGCGATCTACAAGCAGGGCATCCAGCGGAAAGCACGTCCGGTGGATCCTCTGAGACGACGTTTGGAAGAATTCAAGAGCAGAACGTCGCCTCTACCAAGCACTGCTGGTGCGAATGCTGCGCTATGGAGAAGCGCTCCTTCGTCAACACGAGCACTGCGGCGGAACCCATTCAAATATTATGCATCTGACTCGTCCTCTACATCTGCCTTTACTCCGCCCTCCGCACCGACTTCTGTTCTTCAGCCCACATCCTCAACATCCTCCGCCGATCATGCGTCATCTGCCGACCAGAAACGTGAACGCTATGCCCTGATGCTCGCGCCGCCAGTTCCCGGAAAGCGTCCGGAGAAGCTACGCTTCAACCTGTCCCTGCTCTTTACGGAGGACGGGACAGAGTACAGTATGCAGGAGGCTCGCGCGCGCTCGATGGGGCTGCTGGGCAAGAAGTGGGCCCCACCGCCCGAAGCTGCGCAGGTGCGCGTAAACTTCAAGGACGGACCGAGTATGGGTAGCACACGGACGGGCGGAGGGATGACGCGGACGATGCGCAAGGGCTTCGAGCCGACGGTGACGCTGGCGACAAAGGAGGCTCTCGCGGACGTGTTCGGGATGTACAACTCACCGGAGAAGTCGATGCGCTTCGGCGCGGTCGCGGGGAGTAAGCACGCACCCGTGCATAAGGTCGCGCCCGTCACGCCGGTGTCGCTCGAAAGCCAGTTCCGCGCGGCCAGTAGCGAGAATGCGGCCGCAGCTGCGAAGACACCGAAGAATAACGAGAATGCAATGGCCCCCATAAAGACGCCTAAGGCGAACGAGAATACGGGTGTGCCTGTAAAGACACCTGGTAAGAGCCCCCGGAGATGGTCTCTACATGCACTGACCAGCGTTTCAGCGTTTCGGCCGTTTGTGGATGAGAATGCAGGACGCAAGGAAAACACAACGCCCGCACCACCGCCCAAGGTAAGATAGTGGTGGTGACATCATTTGACGCCAATTCTGCCCTAACGATGGTATAGTTCAAGCCCTTCGTCGACGAGGCCCCGCCCAGTAAGTTGCCTACGTTCACCCCCAACCCTGGACGCAAAGCACTCTCCGTCAAGGATGCCGCCTCCACGCCCGCACAACCTGCCAAAGATGAACTGTCGCAGAGCACGAAGACCCCAGGGGTATTCAAGCCTGCCCCAGTGTTTTCTGCTGTTTTTACTCCCGCCTCCGATTCGTCCAAGGACCGTCCTACTGCTCGTCGGGACGCCGGTTCAGATCAGCAACCTCCGTCCAGGACGAAGAGCACATCACCACCTGAGTCAGGGAGTGTCTTTACACCATTCCGCGATCCTGAACAACCCATTAAAGTATTCAGTCGTCCGCCTACACGCAATGAGAACACCCCTGTGCCCGAGCCAGCACCGACTCCACAGTCCACTACTTTCCGACCGTACGTAGACGATGTCGATGAGGTCACGGCACCCATGCTCCCTCATCAGGGCGAACAGGCACCCCTGCGAGCTGCGCTCATCCCACTGCCCGTCAACGACAAACCCGAGGTAGTCACGCGAGAAACGTTTGAGGATTCATACGATTATGAAGACGAGTACGACGAAGGCGGCCAAGACGAGGCGGGGCTTATTCCTGTCCCTTCATCTGAGGAAGGCGAAGATGACAGTATGTTTGACGACGGCGAGGACCTCGCGTCTCGCCCGACTCCGCTCGGCGGGAGGTTTGGCAAATTCGATGTCATGACGCCGATCACTGAGCGGACCCTCGAGTATGCCGCGAGTGCACGCTCGACGCCGAGCGACACGAGGACTGGCAAAGCCATGCATCAGGATCCTGTTGAGGTCGCGGAACAGCTGGCTGCAGAGCTGCGTCAAGAAGAGAAAGCAGAGGAATTGCAGAGCAAGAGCGCAGGCTCCCTTGCCGAGCTCGAGGAGAGAACGGGGACACTGAGCTTATCGGATGCCTTGACTGCCGCATCGTCGTTCCAGCCCCCAAACCCTTGCAATCCGTTTGACCCTCCCGTTGTCAAGACACTATTGTCCCTCATCCCGCCAGACCATGACTTCCACGATCTCAGGCAGCAGGACTCCGACCGGCTGGAAGCCATGCAGAAGTTCGCAAAGAAGCAATCGCGTCGAAACAGCGGGAACACGACCGGGAGGATGACTGAAACCCTTGACACCTTGGAGATCGATATCTTGGATCGTCGCTTCGGTGTCGCGGGCAAACTCGGCGAAGGCGGCTTCGGTGCAGTCTTCGAAGCTGTCGATCTCGACATGCAAGAGGAACTGGATGAAGTGGATGATATTGACGAGGATGCGGAAGAGAAGTGCCGAGTCGCACTCAAGGTCGTCAAGCCACGCAATTTATGGGAATTCCACGTCTTGCGGCGTATCCATCGAACCCTGCCCAGTGAGCTGCGACGTTCAATCATCACGCCGCAGGTCCTGTACGCCTTCCGGGACGAGAGCTTCCTCGTTCTCGAACTGCGCAAGCAGGGCACCCTCCTCGACGTTGTCAACCGCGCGGCAGTAGCTGGCGTAACCCAACAGGGCGGTTGTCTCGACGAGCTCCTGGTCATGTTCTTCGCCATCGAGCTCATGCGCCTCTTGGAAGGATTGCACCGAGCCGGCTTCATCCACGGCGACGTCAAGATTGATAACTGTCTCCTGCGGGTGGATGATGGGCCTGGCAGTGCTGCGGCGTGGTCGAGCATATACCAGCCTTCAGGGGAGGGCCACTGGGGCTACAAGGGCATCAAACTCATTGACTTCGGGCGGACGATTGACACGCGTCTTTTCCCTGCGGGCCAGCAGTATGTTGCAGAATGGCCGACAGACGCAAGGGACTGTCTGGAGATCCGGCAGGGCCGGCCGTGGACGTTCCAGACGGACTACTATGGTCTCGCTGGCATCATCTACTGCATGCTGTACGGCAAATATATCGAGACAGCGTCAGTAACACTCGCACCGCAGCCGGAGACCCGGTACAAGCTGGCAACACCTATGAAGAGATACTGGCAGACGGATCTTTGGACGCGTCTCTTCGACCTTCTGCTCAATCCGTGCCTGGTGCGGGAAGATGGGCAGCTACCTGTCTGCAACGAACTCGCCGAGTTGCGGACAGAGATGGAAGTTTGGCTGCAGGCCAATTGCAACCGGGCGTCGAATACCTTGAAGGGTCTGCTCAAGAAGCTGAGAGTATTGGGACTCGGCGGGAAGAAGTAAATTGACGACGAGCTCGTACATGATAATATATATACCTACATGCCATTGCTTACGCCGATGTAGCCTTACGCTCAGTCCTACATACCTTGACATTCATTCTAAACAGCACTTCTTTGTTGGGACCATCGTGCTTTTTCATTGTTTTGCATTGCATCACAACAAATTGCAAGCGAACAACATGACATGATAGCCGAAAGACAACACTGAATCGCAGCGATAGTACACACAGAACCATACCTCGCTCTCGGCACAGGTGCCCAAGGCTCCTCCTCCAGACTCGACAGCAATGCACACCGAGGTAGGCAGTATGGACAGACGAAGCAAAACAGCTTGATGCCACGCGCTTAGGCGTGCCCGACACCGCCCATAGGCGGGGCCTGCGAAGGATCGTATGCGTGAGGGGGTCCCGGGGGAGGCATCATCATCGGGTAGGGTACAGCATGTTGTACTGCACGAGTATTTTAGTACGAGTACCTGAGGAATAAATAGAATGTACGCACGCTGTGGGCTTTGTTGATAGTATGGGTGTGTGTGAGAGGGGATAGGAGTAGGGGGCATAGATGGGCGCGGGCCAGCGCCGTTAGGCGGGACAGGGTACCCAGGAGGAGGGGCCTGCTGCATGTAGGCTTGTGGAGCTGTAATACGGCGTGAACATCGATATTCGAGCTGTGGAAAAATCCGGCTTACGAGGCATCTGTCCCATAGGGGTGCCAGGGTACATCGCTAGAGACCTCCAATCAGCTTATTGACGTATAATCCATCTACAAAGAGGAACTTCACCATTCGGGGGCATATGTGCGTAGGGCATGGGCTGCATGAACGGTGGTCCAGCAGGGATGTATGCGCCCGGCGGTGGCGGCGGCATTCCAGGCATCATCGGCTGGGCATACTGACGCATATAGTGAGCTCAACGGAACAGTTCACAGTCGACGAGAGCTTACCTGGCCAGGGTAGTACGGAGGATATGCGTACACGTATCCGCGCGCGGCAGCCTGAGCAGCCGCGTCTTCTGGCGGCTCGTACGACGGCGGAGGCTGCATCGAAGGAGGTGGAGGGTGTGCCATCGGCGGAGATTGCTGCTGGGGCTGGGGTAGTGGGGGGAACATCTGCATATATCGCTTGCCCGAGTATGGCCAATTAGGACCTAGTGTATGCGCTCTCAGTACATCCGCCCCTTCGTCAGCTGCCAGAGAGCATACGCACCAACGAGGTTCGCGTCGATGACCTTATGGTGCTTAAACGGATTGAAGTCCTCCTTGATATGAACCACCACGCCCTTCTTGAGCAGCCGTGTGCCGAAGAAGGGGTTCGGTGGGCCCTGCGTCGGAGACGCAGAGCCTTCCGCCGCCTTTACCTTTGGCGACGCAGTCGACGATGCAGTGCCGTTCGGGTTCGGAGAACCAGCCTGCGCCAACACTCAGCACCATCCACGAGTACGTCCAAGGAATAGAGCCCGACTTACCGGCGGGGAGACAGACTTCACGGTCGGTCTGAACGAAGACGCGTTCACATTCAGCCTGTTCGCGGCTGTCGGGCTGAGCGGGCTCGCCACGCCCGGCCTCTGACCTGTCGGGGCAGCAGCGGGCGTGGGCGCCGCGCCAGCCCGCTTGCCCTTGAACGGCGGGATCGCCTGGATGACCATGGAGATCCTCCCCTTCGCCTCTTTGCTCGCCGCGGGCTTCGCGGTCGCAGCCGCGCCCTTCGCCGTGGCGGCGGGTGGCTTCGCAGACGAAGGCGGGTTCGCGGAGGTGTTGGGGGACGCGAGCGCGCGGCTCGCAGAGGGCGACACGGTCAGTGTCGCGGAGGTGCTGATGGAACGGGCTTGAGTGGATTCTGCGTCTTTGGTGGACTTCTCCTTGATCTGGCGCTGCTTCTCCTCGTCTTTGGCCAGAATCGGAACCAAGTCCTCTGGGATGGGCTTGTTAAGCTACACAGGGCAACATTGGACTTCTGTTTACGCCGGTGAAGAGTATGACAACGCACCTTGAAGCTCTGGCCGAACTTCACGAGCTCCGCCAACCGCCTCTCCATCTCGTTCTTCATCAGTGCCTGCTTCTTCTTCATCAACCGATCCTTCTCATTCGACACGAAGTCCCGGAACGCGGGAACCGCGTCCGCCGTTGGCTGTCACATTTTCAACGTCAATCATTATCTTACCAGGCGCATACAAGCGCCGTACCTTGTTCGTGCCAGGGGCAGGCGAACCCGCCTTTGCAACATCCGCCGCCTTCTCCTTCTCTTTGTCAGAGGACACTGCAGTCCCATCCGGCGCGTTGACAGCCACGCGGGGGACGTCCTGTTTGGCACCAGGAGTCGGGGCAGGGCCTGGTTGACCAGGCTTGCGAGCACCCGGGGGCACGTACGCATTCGCACCGCGCACCACAGCACCGTACCTATCGCACAGCCTCGCGTCAACTGCAACATACCAACCACCAAGCAGCAAGAGACACGCACTTGTCCTCCTCGTCCTTCCCCTCGCCGACGAAGTCCGTCGTGCGCTCCTCCGCGACGTGCACGTTACCAGTCTGGCTCTGCAGGATCTCGTTCGCGATGCCCGCCGCCCAGCGCTCGCGCTCCTTGAAGTTCGGCGCGCTCCGGTCGAGCTTCGTCGTGTACACGTCCTCGTCAAAGTTCGCCTTCACGCCGAACAGCCGCTCGTTCACCTCGAACTGGTTCCACGAGCCGCCGTTCGACGCGCCCGGCCCGAACGTCACGTCGTCCCGCACTGCCCCGTTCGCTGCGGGCCCTAGTGCGCCGGCGGCCCCAGCCCCAGGGGCAGCAGTCGTATCGTCGGAGGGCTGCCAGGCTTGCAGCTCGCGTTCCCGGCGACTGGCGGTTTTGCTGATGTCCGTGTCGGTCTTGAAACCTGTATAACGGATTAATTCAACGTATTCGAGTTCGTAGGATAGCAGGGCGGAGACCGCGGGAGGGCATACGTGCACAAATTGTCGCTAGTAAACCATGTACTGATACGCCGTAAGCGAGATATGCGAGAAGACAGTGGCTTACGCCGACAAGCGCCAGATGGCGTAGTTCAACCTCACGTATGCGCACACATCGCTTTTGTCTCTGCCAATCATGACCGCGTGAAGAGAGCCGTTCATGGGCTGCCTGTAAGAGGCCGTCGGCAGCATACTGAGTGAAGATGCGCGTTTGTAGAAGTAGCGTCGCAAGCAAAATGCTTCATATCTAGCGTCCAACAAAAGAGACATCGTCTCATAGGACGGTCCGGTCTTTCGGGCAACCATTGATGATCAACGAGGTACTCACTGTCGCCATTCGTGGTGGGCGGCTTAGCGTCCGCAGGCCCGCTGCTCCACTGGTCGATATTGGTGCTCGCAATAAAAAGTGTCTCGCGCAAAGGCGCTCCGGCGTTCGAAATCTCCTTCACGTCGCGCAGGGTGACGCCGGTCGTGTCACCTTCGCCGCTTGTTGAAGCGACCGAGCCCTCGTAGCGCACGTGAGTCTTGGTGGTCAAGGTGATGGTAGTTCCCTGCATCATCGACGGATCAGAGATACAAGTGCGCAATCGTCATTCCACGGGTAATCCGGATATGGCGGACGAGAGCGAGCGGGGAGCAGGGTAAGTCAGTGGGAGGCAGACGAGCGATCGAGAGGACGCACAATGAGGCCAGAAAGCTGAGAAAGGACGCGGTCATGCGGAGCGTCGGGTTGCGCCCTCGGCGGCGGGGTGTTGCCCGAGCCATTCGGTTGGCTCAGAGGCGGGAAGGCGCCGGGGCTCGCGGCGGGTGCCCCGTTGGGAAGGCGAGCGTTGGCCGTGTTCGGAGAATAGGTGGGGGAGGCGCGTGGGTTTGACCAGGCCGGTGCACGACTGTGAAGAAGTCAGCGTGCGTTTGTTCGAAGACAGTGAGTAGATATCGGTAGCGGGAGTGTCGGATGGGTCGCGGTGGCGGAGTTGCTGGGTATGGTGCTCACCGAGCAGCGGGCTCTGGCGCGCCCCCTTTGCGCTGGGGCTTAGGCTGCCTCGCGGTTGTGGCCATCAAAGACTTGTTTGCGGCAGGAGATGGAAGATGAGATGGGTGGGGGCGGTAGAGAGTATATGGACAGGGAAGGAGAAGGAAGAGGAATGGGGGAAAGGAAGGGAAAACAGAGAAGGAAATTCGCGTTTGTGCAGCCCGGTTGAGAGAACGGATAAGACCAGCCGGAGCTACTGAGCGTAAGTGGGCAAGCGAGGGCAGTCGCGAGGACGGGAAATCGTCGAGGTCGAGGAAGACTCGAACGCCCTCCCCGCCCACCGCCATGGCCACTCCCTCAGAGGACCCCAGCACACTCTGTCTACCGCCCTAATCCATTTCTCTGCAATTGCTATCCCCCATCTTACTCTCTTCTCATCGTGTCTCTTGTGTGAACACACATATGCATTCCCTTACACCCCGGTAGCCTATTTCTCGACACCAGAGCGCGGAAACATGGCTGCATCTGCGTGAGGAGATGGCCCGTGCTCGGGGTACCCGGGGTCTGGCCGGGGGCGTGTCAAAGTTCTGGACATGTTGTGCACTTGCTCGTCTTCCTCCGCGAAGAGCAACCCCCGGCCATCAGCGCGACTTCGCGTCCTCCGCCTCTCCAATCACATTTTGCTTCCGCAACAGCGATCCTCGCCCGTTCGCGTCGACGTCGCTCCCTCGTCCAGCCACCGGGCTCTGTCGGTGGCGCGGGCCACTGTGTCGCCGTCAATGACGGGGGTGTACAGCGAGAGCTGAGACTGCAACCACGCGAGACGCCGCCTCGGAGCGGCGCACGGCGATTAGGAATACAACGTCTGAATTCGTCTTAAGCACTGCTCCCTTTCTATGATATGATCTGTCAAACGTCGGCATTGGAGTCTATCGAATCGTGCATAGCTTGGTTCTAAGTAATAAGCACCATGGCAGCGTTACGTTACAGTTGTGGATCACCGCAGTCAGTTCGGGACACCACAGACACCACAAGTCCGTGTTGTAGCACCAGACACAGCTGTAAGATGCCGTATGTGGCTCCCGGATAATACCTGCGCGCGCAACAGTTATGTCCATCATCATTAATAGGCCTGTTACAGTAACAGTATAATGATGGTGGGCTCTGCACAGGTAAAACGACGCACGAACTTTGATACCTCCCGGCTCCTCACTGCGGAAAGCTATGGTCATTGCTATCATCCGGAACCTAGGGCATTATTGTATAGTATCGCATATACTGCGGCCTATCATAATCCTGGTTCAGCAACACCCACAACAAACCACACCCATCAGTTCATCAACCCCTTCCAACACTCGGACTCGCTCCTACCGCCCCGTCCCCGCGCCCGCGTCATTCCCCGCGCTCTTCGCCAGCTCCCGCCCGAGCCCGACCAGACACGCCCCCTCCATCGTTGTCTCCCACAGCTCGACCCGCGCCCGCTCTCTCGCCCGCTCCAGGTCGTGCCGCATCGCCTTCGCGCGCTGCAGCACCTCCGCGCGCGTCAGCCCGCTCGACCTCGCACTCGCGGGCTTTGACGCTTTCGTCAGTGCAAGCAGCGAGCTCAGCGCGTTCAGTGACGAGGTCGGCGTGCTCACGCTAGGATACGGTGCAGAAGGCGGAAGGAGCGTGGATGGCCCGGAGACAGCAAGCGGTCCAGGTCCGGTCGACACAGAAGTGCCGGCGGCTGGATGTGTAGAATGAACGGGAGTGAATGCCGGTGGGACAATCTGGGACGCAGCGGTGCTACCATGTTGTCCCACCAGCGCTGGACCGGTCGTAGGCAACCATTGTAGCGGCGAACTCGGTTCTTGGCTAGCGTTACTTCCATATAGCTGAGCAGACGGCGATGCTTGGCCACCATTCTGTGGTTGTGTGGTAGTTAGATGCAGCACCGGTTGTTGAGCACTTGTTTCGTGCGCTTGGGTAAAACCCTGTTCAGTGGACGAACACGGGACTAGGGCAGCGCTGACGGCGCGTTCTTCAGCGACGACAGGAAAGCTACCGCGTGGCGCGCCGCTGTCCACCTCCATCATATCGCTCGCGCCCTCCTTTTCTTGTGCCAGCTCATTGGTAGGTTGGACGGTCATGGGCCCACATGCCTCCTCCAGCACCTTCTCAAACTCCCTCATTTCCTCCGCCCCAACAACGATGCCCTCCCTGTTGGCATCCGCGACGCCCGAGCAAACACCGCCGAGCAAGCCCTCTGGCCCACCGTCACCGACGACGCTGGGCTCCCCGAACGCCCATGCCCACTCCGGCGTCGCAGGGCTCTGCTCTGCGTCTGCGAGCGACGCCGTCGAAGCGAGCGGCGATCCCGTCAGGCTCGGTGTCGTGCGCGTGCTCGCCCCGGGCACAATAGGCGACAGGTAGGTCGTGCTCTGAGGGTTATTAACTTGTGCGAATAACATAGGTTGAGATGGGTCGTCTGGATGGGACGCAGTGGGGGTATTCGAGGGTAGCATAGAAGGTTGCATGGATGCTGACGCTGACGCTGACGTCTGGGCTTGGGAAGAGTCGGGAAAAACGGGCATGTCGAAGAGTGCAGGGTCGCATAAAAATTCGGAGAACGAGTCTACGTTTTGGCTTTGCATGTCAAGCATATTTTCGGCGGTGGGTGACAAACCACCCGCCGGCAAACCAGCGGTGAAGTCATCCAGGACATTGCGAAGATCGGGGAGAGCAGCAGCGTCATTCGGATCTCCAGGGGGGATAGACTCAAGGAGGGCCAGCCAGTCATCGAAGTACTGGTTGTTGCCGGAGCTTTCCGCAGAGACTGACGATTCATCGTTCACACCGTAATCAGCCTGGGTGACGGTGATGGTAGGGACAGGTAGCATACCTTGAACAGACGACCCTGGCGCTGTCTCTTGAGGTGTTTGTGGAGGCTCCGATTCTGCTTGACATTGTTCCTGCGCGGCGGGCGGCGTGCTAGCCAACATAGACGCCAACCACTGGTTGATTGACGTCGGCGACACTGATTGTGAAAGAGCCTGGGGAGGGGATTGCAACGGAGGCTCGCTCATTGTCTGCCTCGATGACGCCGCGGAGGACTCCGCCTGGAGACTCGGAGCCGGTTGAGAACCAACGCCCGCCATGGGAGCCATACTTCGCGCCCTTGCTTGCAACAGTCCATCCTCGAGCCCAAGGAAAGCCGGCTTCCCCCTGTAATGCCCCTCAACCCTTCCCTGCCACCCGCGCTCGTCCATCCACTTGCGCTTCCGCGCGCGGTCCTGTTCCTGCAAGTAGCCCCTCACCGCCACCTTCTTCGCTGCATCGCGCACCAGAGTCACCAACTCGCGCACGAGCCGACGCGCACGTTCCTTTGCCCACGTCGACTGATAGTCTGCCGGACCCTGGCCCGCCTCGAACGGGTACGGCACGTCCCAGTCGCTTGCACCCGCAGGTACAGAGTTCAACTTGCGCCGCTTCAGAGGCGGAGGTTCAGAGGGTTTGAGGCGCTCCCACCCCGTGCGTCCCGGTGGTCTGGGCGGTAGGACTGCAGAATTCGCAGTACCTGTCAGGAGCCGGACGAGCGATTCCACAAGTGGGATGACATTGCCTTGCTGCGCGAGCGTTTGGAGGACTTCGGAACCGCGGGCTACGGGGAGAGGAGGTACTGTAGTACTGTCGGCAAGAGGGCGGCGGCCAATGAAACGCGGTTGGTCACTACCGTCCTCATCGTCGACCACGATCGGGTGGCTTGCGCTGGTGCCAGGCTGCGGGGCAAGCTGCGAGGGATTGACGCCACCGACGAGGCCCGCAACTCCCAGCAGTGCTTGCTGATTACGCAGGAAGTTCGGCGGGAGAGGCTGGTCGGGTGAGGGTATAGGAATAGGCGGGGCAGTGGTCCGGGGAGTAGAAGCACGAGACGTAGAACCTGCTCTCGCTTTCTCCTTGCCCTTCCGTGACTTCCGCTGCACTGACGAGGCGCGGGAACTACTCGCTAACGCGCCGCCATGCACGTGTCCAGCGGCAGGCCGGCTACGTGCGGGCTGTGCACCAGGCATCCCAGGTCTCTGAATCCTCGGAGCAGAGACGACGTTCGTGGCGCGGTCATTGACACTCAACGGCGGCAACGCTGACGGATGGACTGATACTTCAGCGACAAGATGGGAACCAGGAAGTGCAAGGGTCCCCACGTTTTGTGCAGAGCCTGCCACACCCGGCAGGGCTAGAGGGGATGGTGACCTACCTCTCCCGCGCGGCGAGGGCGGGGGCGAGCCGAAGAGCGAGTCGGAGTCCGCATCGTGGTCAACGTTCTGATTCGAGTGCGACGCTGAGTCTGCTTGCATAGCACTTGCGGTGAATGGGTTTGTTAGCCAGGTATCAGGTGAAATGAGAAGGCCAGTACCTCTGCAGTAGAGTGCCGTTGAATGCTTGGTAGGGGAAAGGAGTCTTGCACGCGATGTAGATGATAGTAGTTTTGCAGATGGCGAGCACGATGACTATGAACAATGATCGATATGTGACGGAAAGTATGCCAAACAATACACCAACCTCATCCACGGATTTACGGTTGCTTTACAACTGGTGCAACATTGATTTAAGTGACGAGAGAGAGGCCGCTCGATGGAGATGGTGAATGAGAGCAAAAAGCGACTACACGACGCTTCCCTAGCCAACCAATGAGACTATTTGAACCAGATTCCTTCCCACCCTCAGCGCACGTGAACGCTCAGTCCGGACTTCCGAACAAGGAAAATACTCAAGTCATTGAATACCGTATTGAACGATGATGTAGCAGATCAGTCTACTAACCTCCACAAGTAACGCACAACATGCGGCGATACACACATGAAGAACCGATGCTTCTATGCTACTTACGAGTAATAATCGATCTCACCAATGAAACAATAGCAATCTTCAACGTAGTACGTTGACTGGACTTATCACCCGAAGCCGACACCCGAGGAATGCACAAGTACACATAACTCAGCACGATTTTCTAGCGTGCACATGTACCACATTTCATTGCGAGATGAACCTTGTATTGAATGTAGACAGTGAGTTGTATACGACAGCCAAAGGCATGGGAAGCCCTAGAATAAATGTCGCCAAAGCATGAAACTCCGTATGACATGAAAGAGTGTCATCGAAGCGATTAAACAGGCGTATTCATCGTAACCATCACAAGAAGATAGAAGCACTGAATCCGCATTCGAGAGTCAGCAGAAAGCCAACGGAGAATAAGGACGTGCAGTGGTGGTCGCAACGGTGAAAGTAGCTGTCACCGAGACTGGATTTTATGGACCGGCCGTGGGAAGATTGGTCACCTGACCAGACGCATCCCGTCGCCGTCGGTACCGGTGCCGCGCCGCGCGGTCACGGTGCGGCGTGCCCGAAGCGCGTTCTCCGCGTTCGTCAGCGCGCAGCCTGGCATCATACCACGACATTCCCTTCCTTTGAACAGCAGCTCTCGTTTTCCTAGAGGAAATTGTTGAATAATATGGCTCAGAAGAATTGGCTGATTGACTGGGTACTCACGCGCCTTAGAGGTTACCCTCGCCCTGCGTTGGAGGGCATGCGATTGAGCCCTAATAGAACTAGCTCGGAGAATGGTCTCATAGTGGGTATCAATCATGTTTAGTGCTTGATTGGTGACTTACTATGTACGTTGATGTGATAGGTGCAGTTCTTTACATGGGACAGCAAGCATCCTGGCATGAGCTGGTGGCAGCACTTCGAAGCAGAAGTGCCGAGACTCGCTGAACTGGGCGTCACTCAGGTCTGGCTTCCGCCTCCAAACAAGGCGATGACGAAGGTGGTTAGAACGCGCTTCTGGTTGCTCCGAGGCTGAAATGTGCAACCATACAGATGGGACAAGGTTACGACGCTTACGATCTGGTATGAACTCCCTTCAATCGCTCAGAGCATATAATAAGTATTCCAGTGGGACTTAGGTGAATTCGACCAGAAGGGAACCGTGGCAACGAGATGGGGAACCAAGGAAGAGCTCTCACATGCCGTCGGAGTGGCGAGGGCACATGGCATCGATGTTCTCATTGACGCAGTTCTTAATGTGTGTATCTTCTCCGCTTGCCCTGTTAGATTCCTGGTATGACTTTGCTGTATACAGCATAAGATAGGTGCAGACAGGACTGAGACGTTTGATGTGGTTCCTGTGGATCCTCAGAATCGTCTCAGAGACTTGGCGCCCCGGCGAGAGATAGAGGTATGTTCGACCCTGCCAGTAGTGGTCTTACTGTGTCCTTGGCATGTAGGGCTGGACAGCGTTCGACTTCCCTGGGAGGAATGGCTGTGTAAGATTATCCATCTCTCTTGCGTCCGATTTGTTGAGCCCCTCGTAGCATAGTGCATTCAAGTGGTCACAAGAACACTTCACTGGTGAGTTACGGTCTCGCGAAATTCCACTTTTCAAGGTAACTCTTCGAATGAGATAGGCCTAGATTGGGACCATAAGAAGCGATTGAAGGGAGTATATCGCATCGTCGGAGGCCCACACAAGGGCTGGTCGAAGTTTGTCGATAATGAACTCGGCAACTATGACTATCTACTCGGAGTCGACGTCCGTCTATCGAAATCCTCGGATAGAACGCCGCTAACTAATTCGGCAGATTGACCACCGTCACCCTGATGTACGACAGGACCTCTTTACCTGGGGAGAATGGGTACTCAAGGTAGTACGCCCACCCGATAAGCTGCAAGGGACCATGCTCATGTTTTAGACAACCGGAGGAGCGGGCTTCCGCTTAGACGCCATCAAGCACATAGATCGATATTTCCTGCTGGACTTTGTATGTCGACTTTCCCTATCGTCCAGTGCAACTCGTTGAAAACAACATAGCTTAAGCACGTACGAAAGGCAACGGGAAGAGACGATCTTTTCGCGGTCGCCGAGTACTGGTCGGCAAAGTAAGGAAATATTACCAAGACACGACCCTAACTCATGACTGTCATAGCGTGAAGTTGATCAAGCCCTACATCTACGCCTTCCAAGGTCTAGTATGTTCCCCGAGTCCATTTGAGTTGGTCCTCATTCACGAGACCAATCGACCTACTTAGGTTTCGTTCTTTGACGTCCCATTGCACGACAACTTCTACCAAGCAAGCAGAGCCGGCCCGCGGTATGATCTAAGAACTGTATTGAACAACACGCTGTTGAAGTTCAGACCGGGAGACGCTATCACATTCGTGGATAATCATGAGTACGTATTTCTCGCTTCTCTTTGCTTTCTCGGGTTCTGAGAGCAATGTCCAGCACGGTGAGTCACAAAGGCTTCGCTAATATAATCTCTGAGACAGTCTAGCAAATCGGACAAAGCTTGGAGAGCTGGGTAAGCCTAGTGACACACCTTCTATTCATGTCCATAACAGGTCGGTTGACTATGGGCGGCTAGGTTGGTGTCAACTTCAAGCTTCAGGCATATGCTGTGATTCTCCTGCGTGGTGAAGGCCACCCGTAAGTCCAGAATGCACCACACCCATCGTTTCTATACGCAGTAACCTCGCAGATGCGTCTTCTACGGCGATCTTTATCCCAACGAGGAATGCTATGACCCTCACGTTGCTGGCGGCCTGCAGCTCTTGATAGAGGCGCGCAAGAAGTATGCCTACGGTGACCGTATTGACTACCCCCATTCGCGAAACTGCATAGGCTTCGTTCGAGCGGGCGACGCTCAGCATGGCGGATGCGCCGTCCTCATCAGTAACGCCGATCCTCATCAGGGGTGCGCTTAGGTCCCGCGGGTCTCAACGTGGTGACGCTTACATGCTCATGTAATAGCGCTCAAGGTGCTGCTCACAAAGTGCGCATGAACGTTGGAATGGTGTGTATCGCTCTGCCGAGGGCCGCACGTTGTTGTTGATGACCGGGATAGGACATCGGCTCGACTTCGTTTACTTCCTTATTCGGGGCTGGGAGCGTCGATGTCTCCGCTGAAGGATGGGGCACCTTCACCTGTCCGCCTGGGCAGGTGCAGGTTTGGGTCAAAAGTGGTTCTCCGTAGGCGTTCTCGGTGAAGTGGTTAGCTTTTGCGACTTTTGTTTCAAATCCAGGAAGGACTCGGCGTGGCATACTATCTCATATGTCATCTAATGTATCGATGTTGGCGGATCGTCGTTCACCGGCAGTAACATCGGGAGGTGGGGCTTGAATACGAGCGTGCCGCGCCTGCGTGAGGTGACCAGCCATAGCTATCATTACTATGCAGGTAAGGCTTAGGAAAATGGACTGCAGAATGTCATATGGTGTGTAACAATATCCTTTACGTTCTGTCAATATGTCCAACGCAGATGCCTTCATTTTGAAAGTATATTGGGCAGGCCCCGCCGAGTGCCAACTGTGCTATCCTTTGGTCCGAAATTCACGAGCTCGTCCGCGAGTTTGAGATATGGATCGGCTAGTCAATGACCACGACTGCGGGGAAAGAGTGTAGCAACAGGGGACAGCTAACGCTATGCTCATCCCCACGTCTTGCTCGATACCTTGTGATGCATAGAGCCTCACGACCGTGTTCATCACGTTGATGCAGCCATTTATATCAAGTGATCGAAGCAAGCGCGAATAAACACAAAGTGAGTAGTGGAATCACCTAACTGCTCAGGTCAAGAAGACCTTGAGGAGTGGCGCTGCTCTAGCCTTGAAGGTGTCTGATGAGAACCTGGGCTGCATGTCACCGTTCAGGAAGGCGGAGGTATGCCACGCTGTCGGCTCGACGACGACGCGCCCGAGGATTGGATGGTCGTTTTACGACCAACTGGTGATTTTCGTGGCCGCTCGACGGCGGCGCACATCATCGACATACGCCCATGATGCGTTCGCACTGCATGCTGGTATGTCACAGGCGGATCGAGGGATGTACATCTGGCGGTGTTCATACGACGCCGTGACTTCGTGTATTGTTGGCGATGCCAGCGTCCTTCGGCCGACCTCGAGTTAGTCTGTGGCAAGATTCAGGAGAAGACTGACACTTCCCATCGTAGTGCTCATGCGAAATGCTCCGTACATCACCGACGAATCGTGATGCGACCGTCTGATGATTCGAAGTCAAGACACTCCGTGAGAGGGTGAGCAGACTTACCGCCCCATTGTGGAGCGTCGATGGTGTTGCAGGGGGTGTCCATGTTCATAGCTAGTGGTAATCAACAGGAGCGCACGACGTGCGCGACCTGTGTGGCACACCTGCATGATGTTCCGCAGTGCCAAGCTCCGCACAGTCGTATTTGCCACAGTTGTACCCTGCTAACAGACGAACCTCTCACATCAAGCCGCCTTAGCACTAGCCATTGCACCACTTCTAATTTTGACAATGTGTCTTCGAGACCTGCACATGTACTACCAGATGGCTCAGCGATCATAAAGACGCAGGGCAGATAGTGAAAAAGCCAAAACCAAATAAAGATACACTAGGATGCACCATCCAAGTCCTGAATTCGTTGATGATTCACTGGTCAGAGAAGTGCAGCGCGCCGTCTTCAAAGCCGTATGATGATCACAGGGCAGAGGGGCACGTTCCGTGCTGCAGTGGTTCAATCAGCTCCACGAGCGACGATACATCTGTCAGAAGTGCACTGGAGATCCAGGATACAATACTGGTAGGCAGCAAAAACCAGCATATTAGAGATGGCTAGACGCACAGAACAGAATGGGAAATTACCCATGGCGACAAATGGAATGGCCACAGCCCGGCAACCGCACAATCGTGAGGCACAGTGGTCAGTCTGATCATGAGCACGACCATAGTGGATGTCAAGCAAGTCCTCTTCACATATCGAGCAGTTGTCTTCGGTAGGTATATCTTGTCATCGGACGACAACCAAGCTGCCGAGGACACCTGGCAATCTAGTGAGTGATTGCCAACCGGTACATACTACCAGAAGGACTTACACCAAAGACGGGTCCTGCTTGTGTCCTGCGCCGTATGCCTATGAACCGTAATCGCGTGCCGAAATCGAGTTCAACAGCTGAAGAGATGCGCAGTATCCGGTGCCAGCCCTCTCTGACAAGCGCATATCAGTAAGAGAGTACACATCCGAGTAACGCAATCATATAAGACGTGCAGCGAGCAGCTCGTTCAGCTCTGGCATTCTGAGGCCGATGTAGGTTGCCGAATAGAATGCTGAGGTAGTCGTGGGTTCGTGGGTGACAATCGCGATACAGAAGGCATGTACAATTGGCTTCAGGGCTCGTTTGCGTCTCGAAGGCTGGCCACGAAGGACGTCCTGTTCGGTTGGCGACCTAATGATTGGGTGCATATCACAGTGACAAGGCTCAGCCTGCGCCACAGGACGTGCTCGCTACTACACTGGAGGGCAATCTCTTCCACAAGAGCAGCAACATTGCAATGGGGACCCTGGACTGCATATACGGAACCGGAGTCGGAGGTGGCGGAGGTGAATGCAGCAGGTATGGTTTGCGCAAGATGTGCATACCGTGACAAATTGATTCACGTGGGCGCGTCGACGCGCACAATCGGACGCGTCTCGCCACAAACGCGTGTTCTCGCATTCTTTCAAGTGTGCGACAGCCCACCGTTCGGTCTAGGTGAGAAATCCGTTGATATTCGCATTTCCCCATACCTCACGCACAATACTTGGTGCTGTTACTGCAAGAACCATCTCTATAACCATCCTTTGATATACGGCATCATGGCACCTCCATCCCAAGTTGCTCAGTGGCTGCAGCGGACGTATCCCCAACCGAGGGTAGATCCAGTATGTATCTATGTTATTTGACGCGCTAAATACTGACTTCTCGCAAGGAATGGCTCAATGATTGTTACAATTGGGTTAGGGAGGAGTATTCATTCGACCCGGCGACGCAAATGGATCAAATCATCCACAACGTTGACATCCAGCTACTAGAGTCTGATCTCAGAGACTCGATGACTTCAGGGACAGGGATACCACAGGTCTCACCCGATATCAAAGAGACAATCATCTGCGGTCCTGTCCTCGTGCAGGTCCTCAGCATGATGGAAATCGGTCAGAGTGCGTTCTCTTTGATGAACGTCCGACAAGCCAGGCTCGAGCGAGAAGATATGGCGGGTCTTGCGAGAGCTGAGGATGACGAAGATGAAGGACCTATACCATCCTACACGCGTTCAATGCTTCGTCTTGAACTCACGGACGGCTCAGTCAGTCTCCCAGCCGTGGAGCACCGCCGTTTACCGGAGCTCACGCTCGGAGAGAGCAGACTTGGCCTGAAGGTGAGCCTGCAGAGCATACCTCTTTGGGTTTACATTGGATACGTGCGTAAACATATGCGACATTTTGTTCGCACCTTGCTTCTCGTGCCAATACACCTTTCTCTTTGTGTACCACTGCTTTGTTCGAGACATGACTCATGCTCAATAGATGATCCTCAAAAACGTTCCGGTCCGTAGAGGCATCGCTTTTCTCGAGCCCAAGTGCGTTGTCATGAAGGGCCACCATGTCGCCGACCTCGACGCATTTCAGGATCGAAACTTTGCCCGTGCGCTCCGAGAACGAATGCGGTGCGTTTACTACTCTCCCTATTCCCATAGGATAGCTATGTTGGGCTGACAGCGAGCATATAGTTTGCCGAACGATCCAGCACTGGACGATCCCGAGGCTCATCCTGAACCCGAAGCCGCAGCTCCTCAAGCACCTGCCCAAATCCGAGCACACACCCCACAACCCCAGGCAGCACCTGGTATGCGTTCAAATCCAATGCGCTCGCCCCTGCGTGAGCTCTCAGAGCCACCCGCGTCCCCAATAGCGGGTCCGTCTGGCTCTAATCACGACGACGACGCTGGGCAGCTACGGAGGCGTAAGCTTCCTATTCGCGCGAACCGCACGCCATCGCCCGAGCCTCCTGCACGCGGCCCACCACCTCCCAACACCCGTTCGCACTACTTCACCAACACGGGACCGGGCGCGTCCAACCCCTCAGCGGAGCTTGCGCGCGAACGCCTCCTCTCGCCGAACGCCAGGCCGCAGATATTTGTGCCCGACAGCGACAATGAGGACGAGAACGCGGAGTGGCAAGTAGCCGGTGAGCGGGGGCGCCAACCTGCGCGGCTGGTGGCGAACGGCTCGAGCTCGGATTTCGATATGGGCGATGAGGACTACTTCAACGATGAGGAGATCCTGCAGCTTGTCGACCGCGTGGAGAGGGAGGAACTGGCAATGCAGTCGCAGACGCAGGTCGCGGGGAGTCGCGCCACTACCTCTTTGGCATCGACTGCAACTGCTGTGCAGCCTACGGGTTCTAGCCAGCGGACGATGATTGCGAGTGCATCTACGTCGAGAACCGCTGTTGCGTCAAGTGAAGTGTTCCCTGGCCCGTCATCGCATTCAAGATCTGGCTCCGAACCTGGGATCGCAGAGGGGAGGGGATCGAGTTCCGTGCGAGGTGGGGCGGCGAGCAGCCGATCGAACGCTCGAAGGACTGCGAGGGTTGAATTCGCATCTACGGACATCATCACGATCGAAGACTCGGACACAGACGACAAGGAGAACGTACCCGTGCCGACGCGCCATGTCAGGAGACGCATGAACAGGCTCCCTCCGAGCCAGGATCCAGGAGACATCATCGAGCTGTCGGACTGACAGCGAGCGCGCAGAAGAGGGACATGCTGATACCCTGATTGCTTGTTCAGACCGTTTATTGTTTGTATATCGGCAGATGTATGACCGAGTATTCTAATGACATATTGTTGTGATGATACATGCAAATATTACAGTGAGGGCGATGGAATGCAACTCGTCGAGAAGATATGATCCCCCGCACAGCGAGTGGTACGCGAACAGACATCTATACAGGAAGCTCACCCGAGGATGGCGATCTTCTGCTTCTTTTTCTTCGACTTGCTTTGCGAGAAAGTCCGCCAGCTGCCCACCCGCTGTTCGCGCGTTTCTGTAGGGGTGATTGGTCAGGGGAAGAACACGTATGTCGAATATGGCATATACCTTCCCATGCCGCGTCCTCTTCTGCCCTGCGCTTCTTCGCATTCACCTCATCTTCCTTCTTCTTCGCCTCAAGGCCCTCATTTGCCAAGTTCATCTTTATCGCCCTAGCGGTCGTAGTCGTTAGTACGTGGTTTACGAACGAGACACAGGCAGAAAACATACTTTCTCCGTCGCACCTCTTCCTCTATCAATAGCTCCTTGGCCTTTGCGAGAAACTGCTGTCTCCAAGGAGGATCCAAGCCTTTGAGTTTCGGATCGCTGTCCATTGTGGTAGTAGGGAGCTGCAAGCCCTTTAGCAATACAATGCGAGCCTGATTCATGGCCGCATCGATTTCTTCGCGTTTGGCCTTTTCTGAGAGTTGAGACTCAGCCTGTACGAAGTCGTGGCGCATGCACAGCATGATGCAACGGAAGATCATTGTTCATTGGACATGCATGTGAAGAGACGAAGCACGGACCTGCTTGAGTAGTTCGAACGCATCTGGTGCACGAGCGTGGGGATTCTTGTCAGGATGGATAACTATGTATCAAACAACGTACGCAATATAGATCAATACGCGCATTCACGACGGAACGAACACGGCTGGGCCGGGAGGGGTAGGCTCACAGAGCGAGAGCTGTCGATACTTCTTCTTAATATCATCCGCTGTGGCTTCTTGTGGTAGGTCTAATATCTCGTAGGGGCTACAGTGGGCGAATGGGGATAATGTCGAATGGTGAGCTAACGCTGGAAGAAGTGGCGAAGGGCGCACTTGAGCTTGAAGGACTTGAGGATCCGCTCGACCTCCATTTCCCGCTGGAAGGCGGTCGCTTCCCTGCTGAGTAGCTTCTCTATGTCATCTGTGCCCGCAGAGGAGGCAGAAGGAGCTGAGGTATGAGGCTTCACGTTCGAGTCCTTGGAGGAGGAAGCTTCTGCAGACATGGTCCGTAGACCCCTTCTCGGGCACGGGTGAATCGAGATTGATGTCCGAGTCTATTCTCACCGGAGAAATGCCTGTGGGATGAAGTGCGGCAGAGGCAAGAGTGGATTGAGGCGTCTCGTGCTGACCGTCAGGACAGAGTCGGGGAAGGACAGGCGGTCCGTTGTGAGCGCCGGAGTCGAAGCGCGACAAGCACACGAGCGTGAGCGATACTTCGTTGCCACCGCCTGTGATGAACTGTCTCCGGACCACATTCTTGCGGCCTTCACTCGTGAACGCTTCACGTCCATGGATCTCTACTGTGAGTTAGTCTGACCTATTCTCAGACTGCTCACTGACAGTGAGCAGAGCAGGTCGCGCAGATTAGACACCCCCTCATCATGTAAGACAACCACCCCCTTCCTCCGAGAGCAACTAGCATGGCCTCGCACACAAAAGCAATCATGGCGTACAATGTCTACGGAGGCACCGCCGCCGAAACCTTCCCCGTCTCCTAGGCCATCGTACCATGCATCTCGGCAACAGATATATGCTGCCCGAAACCGTAGTCTACTGATGTATACTGCCGCTGTGGTATGTCTCCTTTTTCCTCCCGGACCGAAAACAATATCGTTCATTCGATACAGATTGTTCTTGGGGTTGGTGTTACCTATGCTGCCGTACCACTCTACCGCATGTTCTGTGCGGCTACAGGGTTTGCAGGCACACCGAAGGTTGGCATGGGCAAGTTCGAGGCTGAGAGGCTTGTGCCGGTGGAGAATGCAAGGCGAATCAAGGTTCACTTCAACGCAGACACCTCGGATGCGCTGCCTTGGAAGTTTACTCCGTCTCAGCAATTCGTCAGCGTCCTCCCCGGTGAGACAAGTCTCGCGTTCTACAAGGCGAGGAACCTTTCGAATCAAGATATCATTGGGATTGCCACATACAACGTGACTCCGGATAGGGTGCGTGCGGTGCGGACGCTGTTGTCATTCGCGGCTGAAAGCTCCTTGACCAGATTGCGCCTTACTTTGGCAAGGTAGAATGTTTCTGCTTCGACGAGCAAAAATTGTTAGCGGGAGAGGAGGTGGACATGCCTCTACTCTTCTTCATTGACAAGGACATTCTCGAGGACCCGTCTTGCAGAAATCTGGACGATGTCGTACTGTCGTATACATTCTTTCGGTACTGTCATGATCTTCTCGGACATTGTGCGAAATATTGACGTCATTCTAGTGCAAGGAGAAATGCCCAAGGACACCTCGAACCTGACGCCCCTGATGATGTCGTGCAGGCGTCGCAGGGTTTCGCTGGCTACGAAATGGCACCCCGAGCCGAGGATAGGAAGCCTGTACCTGAATCAACGGATCCACCAAAGTCGTCATAGCCGTACTACCCCATTTATTGCATCGTGCTCTGTACTCCGTGGATCTTGTAGGTAACAATACAGCTCTTTACTCATTCTGTGATATGGTACATTTGCACTTCACTCAACCAGTGTCGACAATGTACATGCCCGCCAAGCTTGGATGACCCCTTCTGTTCTGCGCAGAGCCGGCGACGTTTTGAAGTAATGCCGAAGGCAAAAGAAGCGCATGAGTGGGCAAGGGTAAGTCAAGACTCAGCACATCCATTCATTAGACCTGACCTTTGCGTATCAGCTTATATTGAGTGTCAAGAACTAGCGGTCTAGCGTGGCGATGAAGGAGCTCCTTAGAGATAAGTCGCTCAGTCACGTCGCTCTCACAGCGCGGAACGCTGCAAGTCAGAGGCGCCTCTCTGTCAGCCCATGTACCCTGACCTACCTCACTGTCGATCGGGTACACGAGGATTGGCCGTAGGGCTGGTTGTGCATGGTGCAACGCTCATCGCACGGATACTTTCCATCATGTGCAGTGGATAACGAGTACCGTGGTACGGTTGTGTCCTCTACCGATCCGTTCGCCTCTCGACTTACCTGGAACTCCCAACCCGTTCAGATGAACGCATCGGATCCCTTCGTGCAATCGTCCGAGCGCTTGCGTCATTCGTTGGATCGTCCTCGCGTGTCTCCGCTGCTTGTGATGCTCTCCCTAGAAAGGCAGATATTGATCTGAGCCGTGCGAAAGGACAACCTGGGATAATATGTGTAAGGTGAGATGTTTGTTATCCTGTTCCTTCTTGAGTGCTGACTCACATCATGCATTATGTCCAAGTGACTCGCACCTCTTGCTGCATTTGATATTGCAACTTGCTATGCCGGAGACCTCGCCCTTGTAACACAATTTTGTTTTGGTAGGCATTGATGATGTGCGACCCGTATACTTGTTCGCTTTACTCAGTATCGGAATAGGTGCCGCTTCCTGACCCCGCTGCAGCGCGTGGTCACCCGCGTCCAATGTGTCGGCTGCGATGGTCGTCTGCCATCAAAATGGGTCCGCGTCTGTACCAAGCTTCTTGGTTACCTGAGAAGAAGTCGCACGAACAATCGCACTAATGGACAAGTGCTCTGTTCCTCCGCACATACATGCGAGGTAACATTCGATTCTCGGGACAACGCAAAGTTAATACAGACCACCGAGCAACAAATAGAATAGGAACCACACCACCAGAGCCGTAATACACGTTACGCGAATACACAGGCGATCTAGATACCGGATGAGGCGAGACAATGCTTCTACCAGCCTTCACGGCGGAGACGCTTAGGGGGCGATGGTGCGCTGCGACGTCCCAGGAAATCCCGCCAGTGAGCAGGAGGGCGGGTATATTCTTCGGCGTACGGATAGTCTGGTTCAGGCTCAGGAGAGCCTGAGGCTCGATCTGTGGCGCCGTTATAACCCCCAACAGGCTTGGGCACGTACCCAGTCTGTGCTGGCTGAGGGTCGGCTAGTCGAGATGTGCTGCTACGAGTAGATGGTGAGCAATATGATCAGAGCGGTCATATGTCTATGCAGCACTCACCCGTTCTCCTGGATTGCAGACGCCCAATCTTCTGCGGTGATCTTGCGTACGGAGGGGCCAGCTGCATTCTCGTCGAGGTCTTCCTCGTCTCGTCGACGCTTTCCCAAGTAGGAGTACTGAGAGCCGACCTCTGCATGGGCACGCCAGTTGTATCTTGGCGCGGCGCCGTACATCGGAAGCGGATTTGCGTACAAACCGGGTGGGCTTGCCGGGGGGACTCCGGCTTGTTGGAATGGCCCTATCTGCGCACCGCGCGCCGCTGCCCTGTCAATAGCTTCCGTAGGGTGCAAGACCTTCGGACGGGTTGTGTTTCCAGATGACTTGGAGGATGATAAGTCCTCGAAGCCGTCCGAGCCCTCCTGCGTTGGTGCGGGTGCGCCTCTCTGAGCGCGGCGGGGCGGGGTGACTAGCTCCGGCTGGAAAGTCGGCAAGGCGGGGGCGAAGAGCTCCGAGGTCGGTGGAGACGACGGAGGCAGAGACGACGAGGAGTCGGAGTGCCGATGAGCGCTCGCTGGGCGGTACACGAAGGCGGGTCCAAGGACGGGTACGTCCAATTCGTCGGGCTCGTTGTCCTCGGAGAAGCGGTCGTCTCGCTCCTCCGCGACTTCCAAGACTTCTACGATTTCCTGGGAGTCTTCCCAGTCGCTATCCTCGTCTTGCATGGCGTTCATGCGGTGTTGGAATTTCTCCGCGAACGCGTGACTCTGCATGTACTTGAACTCCTTTGCCGGCGGGATCCATGTGCCATTCAACCATCCGCTGTCCACCGTCTTCAACTTTGTGATCACCACCTCCTCCAAGGCCAGCCGTTTTGCGTGCAACTCGAACCTTAAACCCTCCAGCATCTCCTCCTGCGCCTCGAGGAAGGTGAGTTCACGGGCCATCCCCTTCCTCTTCGTCCTGACACCACGCATCTCCCCAGCCATCCGACGCGCATCAAATACCATTCTCCTTGCCTGGCTGCCTGTAGCACCCTTGACAGACTGTGTGCCGGCTGGAGCTGCGCCTGCTTGAGCCCGCTGAGCCTTTGTCTCCGCCTCGAGTGCGGCCAGGCGCTCGTCTTCCTCATCAACCTCTGACCCGGAATCAAAGTCGGAATCGGGATCGAAGTCGGCGAACCGCTTGAGCACCGTAAAGTAGCACCGTTCCATTATCTTGTCGTCGTCGCTGCACTCCGGGGAGCTCGGAATGAGATCATACACTGAGTCGAGGAGAACCTCTTCGTCGTCCTCGCCTTCTTCGCCCTCCTTTCCTTCCTCGACCTCCTCGCCTTCCTCGCCTTCCTCGTTCTCTTTGTCCGAATCATTCTCCTCGTCGCTGGACGAAGCACGAATGGCAAGGGGGACTTGCGAGGTAGATGCACGAGGCTGTCGTGCCGCGATCTCTTCCCCGCTGAGAGACATGAAGGCTGTTGGGATTGGCGGTAAGCCATGTGCGTAGAGCAATTGTGTTTGCGCTGGCTGTTCCGCGGGTCTGGAGGACCCTTGGATAAATTCGGGCACTAGTTCGCGTAGGACCGCCTGAGAGTCGTGCGAGGCACGCACTCCTGTGGCCGCGACGATCAGTGGCACATATAAACTTAGGCAAGTAAACGTACCTCTCTGACTACCCTGCGGAGCTGATATTTTTGTGGCTGGGCGAGGAGCAGGCATGTCCTGTTCGCTCTGTGGGGGCAATGGAGAGGGCAGTGCCGGCGTCGCAATGTACGGTGATGGGATGGCCACACCATCCTCGGTGGTGGGCTTGTTCTTGTTCCTAGGTCGTGCTGGGACGTCTGGAGGAAGGTGAGTGACTTCGTGTGATTGTAGCAAAGATGACTCACATTGGGATATACTATCCCCGTGTACAGCGGGTTCATATTCATCTTCCCTCTTTTCAATCTCTAGATTCTCACTCTTCTCTCCCTCTTTGACTTGCGTTGTGTTATGTCGTTTTGACCGACGCGCGGGTCCTTGCTCTTTCTCCAACCTAGGCATGTGTCGGCCCCAAGGCGATGTCAAGAATAAGGCAAGCTTACGGTTGAACTCCACCGGGATACTTCGCCACCAACGCGGCGATCATGTCGTCTTTCTTGCCAGTCGCGCGAATGCCTTCGCGCTGAATGCCATAGCGGTCAGCAATGAAACGGAGGCACGTCGGAACACGAGGAGAGACGAACCTTAGCGAGCTTTTGAATGTCCGGGCGTTTGAGCTCACGGAGGGCAGCACCGTTCAAGGTATCGGTATTCATGTTTATAACAGGAAGTATGGAGTGCGGGGTGGCTCAACTCAGTAGTGGACAGGGTCCGGGGAGGTTGCAGGAATAGGAGGAGCAAGGTGCACTGGGGGATGGTGTTGGTTCGGGTGAAAGAGAGTTGAGCGCGAGATGCGGGCTTTCAATATTTGAGAACAAGGATCGCAGGGCCAAAGTCAACATCAGAGCCACACTGGCTAGCCGGCCCGGGCTGCCGAGCGGCGAAGAACCATGGTCCAAGCGATGTTCGACCGTAGATAGCAACTGACTACATGGTGTTCTTTACTTACCGTCATCTACTTAGGTCTATCGTACTCATGCGTTGATTCTGTGTAAGCTCATACACAAATTACTTGTAGAATGACTGCCCGAGAACTTGAACTCGGTTTAGTAGTGAGTTGCTGGACTTTGTTGTTAAGTAAGAAATTGAGGCAGTAAGAGTTATAACTAGTGCTGGGTGTAGGGCACAGTCCGTAAGGGCAGCCCGACTCAAAACGAACCTCCGTGACCTGTGGAGTAACGGGTGAGCTGCGAGGGTGGCGGGGTCGACCGCTGCAGCTTCATACTCGTGAAATCTCCCAGGTCGGCGGTCGCGGTTCGGAGGAAGCGCGTCGAGCTGTGCACACGGAGAGATTGACCTTGTCCGGAAAGCTCTCATGGCGAGACCGCCCGGTGAAGGGAGCGGTGGGTAGGTGAAAAAACCGATTCGAAATTCCGATGAAAGCTCCAGGGTGCTTTCGACGACTTCCGACTCGGTGCTGAGCGCGCCAAGAGAGAAACTTGAAAGCGTTGTGCGCCTGACCTCTCACTACCGCACTTAGATTTACATCTGCTATGCCTCACTTCGCGCAGATTGCCATTTGTGTTCCGAGTGCAATCTGATGAGAAAGGTAACAGTACTACAAGGTCAAAGCGGGCGCGGGCAGGCCTAGCTGTGACCTTGGATGTGACTGTCGTTAGTTTTATTGTTCTGACCGGAAAGTACGTCCTCGAGTATGCGCTGGCGATGTCTTCATGTTCAAGGTTTTGAATTTTATGCACTCATTCTGATTGTAATCACTATCGCTTACATCGTAGGTGTATAATTATGCACCAACTATATCAATATCTCGTGGGCGCCATATAGCTTGAAGTAGTAGGATACCGAACGAACGTGCATCGCACACCAGATGGGCTCTTTTCGTGGTTACGTACTCACCTTGCATGCGCCTCGCTATTGCTCGCCGTAGACACCTCAGAACTCGTGTTACATACCCGACGCTGAGGTGAGCACTTTGGATTTACCTTATACTAACATACTGTCGTCACTCGTTCGTGGCCCACGGCGTCGCTACCCTCCGCTCAGTTTACAAGATGCTGACATACCGACGAACAGTGCAATGCTATAGCTATAGGTACTAAGTATTTTACATAGGCTGCGTACTCATTGGCCCCGATCTATTGCCTCCAGCGCCGAATTGAGCACGACCTTGGGAGACAGAAGTATCCGGTTGTCAAAGGGCTCTTCCGCGTTGTCTTCAGAAGCAGCGGACGACCTCTTCGACTTCCGTGTCATACACCGCAGCCCGAGTTCAGTCGTGCAGAGCACCTTGCCAGTCTTCGCACCACTCGCTCGTGTACTGCCCGACCTGCCGCTAGACTGACTGTGCACGCTCGTGCTATCGTCAGCGATGACCTCCTCGTAATCCCTCATCTTATTCGACATCACGCCTTCGTCGAAGCTTTCTCCGCTCTCCACAAGGACGACTTCGAAGCTGGTAGAGAGGATTTCTTCCCGCGTTACCCGTGCGAGCCGGTACACAGCCTCTGCGATCCGCCGCAGCTGGGTGCTTGGCACGAGGGCGGGCGACGGCTCCGCTGTCGGTGACGAACCTGCCAGGGCGAAGACAGTGGAGGACCACCGGAGCATGGTCGCCACAAGCTCCGTGATAGCGTACTCTTCCAGCCCAGGGTATAACATTCGGATCGACCGATGCGTCAAGGCACGCCATCGCGCGGACGTTGCCTGCGGCTCTAGAGCAATGCGTGCCGTTTGCTGAGGTCATGCATCAAACACGAAGTGAAGCGTACATACCGGAAGTCTGCATGTGGGTGAGTACGCGCGAGAGAAGTGCGTCGAGCTTCGAAGGGAAGCCTACGCAGAACAGCGAGAGCGAGCGGGCACAGCATATCGCAATGCTGGCCTGCAGGCCGAGCTGCACAAGGATGGGATCCTGCGTGTGGTCGCGTGCCGATAGCGCCTGGACAAACGCCGCGCCTAGCCATGGCGCACTCTCTTCGTCCTGCAGAGGACCCGTGTCCGATGTCGGCGGAGGCGACCTTGCCTTCATCCTCTTCGCGAAAGCACATGTCTCCGTTGCGCTCGCGGCGAACTGATTAATCTCGGAATTCAGGTCCTCCACGGCTTGGATAACCTGGGCGCCCGACCAGTTGTCCGTCTTGGTCATGAATACATCCATGCTCCGCGTCCGGGCTATTTGCTCGGCGTCCATGACGGCCTGCGGCTTCTGTGGGACAGGAGGAGCGTTCTCGACCCTGCGCGGTGCTCTGCTCCGACTCGGTGTCCGACTTCGGCGGCGTTGGTTGTGCTGCACCCCGTTCTCTGCCATTCCATTTTCCGAGGGCATCTTCTGGTTCTTCAGTCGCTCCTGATCCCACTCCGTTCTCACCTCGTCTCTCTCCGACCTCGCCTCGTCTCTCTCCGACCTCGCCTCGTCTCTCTCAGCAACCAATCTGTCTCTCTCCTGCCTCAACGTCTCAATCTCCTTATCCTTCATCCGCAACGTCTCCTGCATCTCCCGCAGGGTCTCCTGCAATGCCTTGTAACGTTCGGCGAGCTTCATAATCTCGATCTGTATATGTGAGCGTGCAGCGTCTCGGCGCGCGTAGGCGGTCTCCAGCGCAAGCTCGAAATGCGCAGACGGCGGCGTGCGAGCCTGGATGGGGGCGGTCGATGGCCCGTAGGGACTTGAGCGCTCGCGCCGCTCGGCGGTGGCTAGTCGCAGGCGGAGCGCGCTACACTCGCGTGTGAGCCGTGCAATGGGATCGACAAGGGGCGTAACCTCGCCGGACTCGACACGGAGCCTAGGATAGACGACCGCAGAGCTGCGGGCGGTGTAGATTTCGAGCGAAGAGTCGCTGGTATGCCTAACATGCATCATGTAATGGGGTCGTGCGACGATGAGAAGGGGAAATTAGTAGAGGGACGGAAGCTCACCTTGCGTGCTATATGAATGGCCTAGAGAGGGATCTGCCCACCTGTGACTTGAGCAGCGCTGTCGACTGGTGGTGTGCAGGAGAATCCTAAGTCGCTGCGCCGTGAGTGCGTGAGGCGGGCAACCACGCGCATCGGAGATCGCAACCGCGTGTTGATGGGGCGCTCGAATCAGCTGCCGATAATTGACAAACCGAGTTCCTTCAGCCACCGCGGGGTCGAGCAGGCACTGCACAGCGACGGAGCATTGCGCAGATCGTCCGCGATACTCGGTCTTGGCCTATGCACCAAGACGATCAGCAACATAGCGAGAAACGACTCCGGATACTGAGAGACCGGACCAGCGCCCGCCGCTGTAGCGCGCTTCTGCGATCACGTTCGTGCCAGGGTGGCGGCTCGAATGAGGAAAGCAGGCGTGGATGTGCTTGAGGGCTGGAGCGCCGAATAAGCTCAACCATCTGGTAAGTTAGCGTGAGATGCTTCTCTGACCCGGTTCATTGTGCTCGCAACGCAGTGAAGGGTGCCGGCTACAGTGGTTGGTCAGGCGCGAACAAATCTGAACAATGGTCGATGCGCGTCCGGCCAACGGTCAGGCTCATATATGCAGACAGCCAGTAGTCTCAGCACTCGAATGATCTGCATTCGGGGCCAAATGTGGCCGCAAAAGCACTAGCTATCTTGTCTCGCAGGCATGAAGGCTATTGGCAAGCACAGTAGCCGACAAGCTTTTCACCGGATATCTGCGATAGAGCGGAAATGAACGCCTCTGTGCAAGGAGGTGGGTGAAGACACCGACCTGCGTCATCTGTGGCACCGAATGACTCCAGCTGTGCAATAAGACGTGCAGACCGCCGGGAACGAGAACACGTTGGGTGTACGTCAGCGCAGAAGTACGTACATATCCTCGAAGCCATGTTGACTTGATACGTGTATATGGCAGCGTCAACCACAGCCACCGAGGGATGGTCCAATCCCTGTGCCTCGATCTGAAGCCAAGTCAGCGACTCGGAGACTCGGTACAGGGCATGTGGGCAAGGGTTCTGGGCTTTGTTCTGAGCGGTTGCACTTGTGAAGGTCCGGTTTTGGCCCCAGCGAGTCCAGGCTCAGGAAGTGGACTGGTGGACACACTTGCCAGAGAGGACCCGAGTCTAATTTGCATATAGCACACCCACCCGCGAGTGCGCAAGACCAGAGAGATTCACAGGATACGCCAGCCGATACTGCGCAATGGCCCAAGTACACCACTAAGTTGCCGTGTCTCGCGGACAGATCACCTTCGCCGCGACGATGGCTTCGCGATGACATGGTGGACGCGCTGCAACGCGTTCCGCGCGGCCTCGCCACAACCGCGTTGTGGACGCGTGTAGCTTACATCAGCTGCTTTAGGTCCGCGATGGCCGCATTCGCCCAGAAGACAGACGCTACAATCATGCCTCGTGTTGCTACTTGCCATCTTTTCTCTCCTCGAGCCCCGGGCTCCGTGCTATCCATATATCTCGAACGGCGCGAACCTGGCGCGTTCTTCCCGCCATTATCTCCAATCTACTCTTCACCGTGAAGGTGCCGACCCGTACAGCACAACCGTCCACTAACAATCACCAGTCATGAAGCCCGCGTCGGGCACCCGCAAGCCCTACATGGGGCAGTCGCGGAGTCTCGTCCTCGCGCTCGACATTGGGACGACATTCAGCGGCGTTTCCTACGCTATACTCGAACCGGGCGAGGTGCCCAAGATTCATGGAGTTACACGGTTTGTGCATCGCAGAATATGATGCACGGTGACTTATGCGATTGTAGATTTCCGGGGCAAGAACATGTTGCCGGAAATTCCAAAGTACCCACCATCATGTACTATGATAGTCAAGGGCGGATGATGGCCGCAGGCGCAGAAGCAGAGAGCGCGTCAACCGTCGCACAGGCAGAAGATGAGGGTTGGGTCATGGCAGAACTGTGAGCTATCTTTCGTCACTAGTCGGACACGTCATTGAACCTTGCACCAGCTTCAAGCTTCGACTCCGCCCCAAGAACATGAAACTCAAAATGAACGGCATGCGCTTCGCGCCGCTTCCCGCGGGCAAAACGGCGGTTGACGTCTTTGCTGATTTCCTGGCCTACCTCTTCCGCTGCACGCGGTCGTTCATTGTTGACACGCACGCGAATGGTCCTGCGCTATGGCAGGCGGTCGAGCAGAACATCGAATTCGTTCTCAGCCATCCGAACGGCTGGGAAGGTGCCCAGCAAACGAAGATGCGTCGTGCCGCGGTCTACGGAGGCCTGATACCCGATACAGATGAAGGAAAGGCACGCATACGCTTCGTAACGGAGGGCGAGGCGAGTCTACACGCGTGTGTGCTGAATGGTCTTGCTGCGGACGTCCTGCAGGTAGGAATGCGACCTTCTACTTCATGATCGAGACTAAACAGGGTTATCGCAGAACCCGTCAGGGCACGGATTCATCGTTGCAGACGCTGGTGGTGGCACCCTCGATATCAGTTCATATGCCATTCGAGGGACATCGCCGCTCGTCATCGAAGAGATTGCACCGCCGGACTGTATGCGCTTCGTTCTTCCTCTAGTGTGTTCCTGGCGGCTAACATCGTGCGCGCAGGCGTTTTCGCTGGCTCTGTCTTCGTTAGTCGGAGGGCGCGGGCTTTCTTCGAAGGTACTACTGTCAATCAGAGTTGCGAATGGATGATTTAACCCTCTTCTGGCAGAAAAACTGAAGAACTCGAAGTATGGCACTCCAGATTCTCTCGATCATATTACCAAACGCTTCGACGAGACGACGAAACGGCTATTCCGCGACCGGAAGGAGCTGCAGTTTGTCCCGTTCGGTTCACCACTCGATAAGGACCAAACAGTTGGCATTCGGGGTGGACAGTTGAAGTTGACTGGGTAAGCGATTCACCGAGTGGTCGAGAAAGGGGTGGACTCATATACTTCGGCGCTTACTAGCAATGAGGTGGCCGCGCTGTTTGAGCCCTCAATAGAGGCTGCTGTCCAGTCTATCAAGGCGCAGATCGACGCGTCAAGTGGAGCAGTCAAGGTAGTATATCACTAAAACATTCGAAGGATTGATGTTTGACAATTGGGTTCTTATGCAGTCTGTATGGCTTGTTGGAGGCTTTGCCGCAAGCCCTTGGCTTTTTAGCCAGCTGCAAGAACGTCTCGCTCCTTTCAAGATTACCGTCAGCCGGCCTGATAGCCAGACGTAAGCGATGTTTGGTCGGAATTACCAACCGGTGCTAAGCTCTTCCATAGGTCGAAGGCTGTGGCCGACGGTGCAATTGGATTCTACTGCGACCATCATGTGTCGGCGCGCATGTCCAAGTTTATGTACGGCGTTGAATACCTGCGGGAGTTCGATGCAAAGGACGAGGAGCATGCGGCGAGGAAGCATCGCTTGTTCGAGCTGCCATCGGGTCCAAAGTTGTTGCCCGACGCCTTTGACTGCATCCTGAACAGGGTTCGTACGCGGGATGGAAAAACTTGTTATCATTGGACTAATGCAATGCGATTTTGCCAGGGTGCACGCGTGAAAGAGTCCACTGTCTTCAGTCGCAAGTACTGCACAGAGGTCACCAACTTGTCGACGCTGTCAGTCTTCGAGGTGGAGATTTGGTGCTACAGGGGCGGTGGTTCCATTCCGAAGTGGATCCTCAGGAATGCTGGTCGGTATCCACTTCTACTCTCTGCACGCTCACAAACTGTAATACATTTGGATCGGTAGATAACTTCTCAACGCTGTGCTACGTACGCGCGGACTTGTCTCCGTTGGCGGGAAGCGCACAATCAAAGCAGGGCAGGAACGGGAAGACGTACTGGACGATCGTCTTCAACATCGAGATCCACTTCGGTTTGACCGAGTTCAGGGCTCGCATTAAGTGGCTAGACAACGTAAGTTGACGTGTCTTATCGAGACTGAGCCCTCACTAACAGTCATGGTCATCTATAGGGGAAGACCAAGTAGTACGTGGGCGTTAACTGTACATCGAGGTTTTTGACTAATCAATTGTTATGTAGCGGGCCTGCATCCATCGTGTACAACGAAAGTGGCCACCGTGCAGATGAGGATGAGCCCGACGAATCTCCAGAGGACAACGTCACGATCCTGTCCACTCAATCAGATATCTCACGGCAGCCCTCTCGGGTGCCCTCCAAGGAGCCTTCCCAGGTAGCCCCGAGCTCACGCGTCAGCTATGCGCCTCGCTCGCCCAGCGTGGAGACCGCCCGACCGGAGCTCTCTCGTTCCTCGACCGCACGCAGCGCCGCGCGCTCGGAGTCGCGCACGTCCATCGACAAGGGCAAGCAACGCGAGGTCGTCCCCGAGACGCCGCGCGCCGAGACCATGGATCGCTCCGTGAACATATCTGGACGGTCCGCGGACTCCGGAAGGAGCGGCAGGTTAGCGGAGGCACTCAGTTCGGTGTGGGGTTCGGCGTCGAAGTATCAGTCCCCGGCTGTATCGAGGGTCGAGTCATCGAGGTCGACTATACCTCCGACACCAACGAAGGAGGAGCTTAGCCCCGTTACCCCTCGAGAAGCCTCGAAGGCTGCGACTCCTTGGGAAGTCGTGTCGAAACCGACGACCCCGAAGGAGGTTTCAAAGGCTGCGACACCCAGGGAAGCTACCGTGCCCGAGGTTTCTCGCATCCCAACTCTCAAGGACGCCGCGACCGCTCCAACGCCACAGGAGGTTACAGCACCGCCGACACCGAAGCAGTCTTCCAAGGCTCCGACGCCGAAAGAGTCCAAGTTGCCGACTCCGAAGGAGGTCTCAAAAGCCCCGACGCCGAAAGAGTCGAAAGCCCCGACACCAAAGGAGCTCTCGAAAGCTCCTACGCCAAGGGAGGTGTCGAAGGCCCCGACGCCCAAGGAAGTATCGAAAGCCCCGACACCGAAGGAGGCATCGAAGGCCCCGACGCCCAAGGAATTGTCCGCTGTACCTACACCGAAGGCAGTCTCCAAGGCTCCTACACCCAAGGGAACCTCGAAAGCTCCGACGCCGAAGGAAACCTCGAAGGCGCCCACGCCGAAGGCCACCACACCGAAAGCCTCGAAGGCGCCGACACCCCAGTCTACGTCGAAGGTGCCGACGCCTAAGGCAGACCCAGAACTGTTGCCCGAAGAGCTCGCCAACCCGCTCGCCGACGCCGTTTCCTCTTTGTGGCCTCCCGCGCACGACGACACCGTCGTTCCCCCGCCGCCGGTATGGGACATGCCTCCCACTCTGCCTGATGGTACTCCATCTACAGACAAGAAGGATGCTACAAAAACCGGCGCATCGACGCCATTCCCGGGCTGGTTCCCTGAGAACGAGACGAGTGCTGCGAAGGAGCCCGAGTCGACCGGCTTTTCGGACTTGCTGGGTTCGCCTGGCCACCCGAAGCCAGGTGGCTTCTCCAACTTCTTGAGTAGCGGTACCGGTTGGGGCGCAAAGCAGTCTCCAACTTTCGGTGGTTTCGGTGGTGGTTCGATGTTCGGCAACTTGGGGTTGGGGACGAGCTTGTTTAGCGGCGGCGGTTCTGACCCTGCGAAAGAACAAGCAGAGCGGGATGAGGAAGAGAAGAAGGAACGGGAGGAGCAAGCTGCTAGGCAAGCTGCAGAGGCGGCAAAGGTAGCCAAGGCTGAAGAGGAGGCGAAGAAGAAGACCGAGGAAGAAGAGGCTGCCAGGAAAGAGGAAGAGGCCATTAGGATCAGAGCGGAGGAAGAGACTGCACGGAAGCAGGCTGAGGAGGAGGCTGTCAGGAAGCAGGCTGAGGAGGAGGCTGTCAGGAAGAAGGCCGAAGAGGAGGAAGCTGCTAAGAAGGCCGAAGAGGAGAAGGCAGCAGCAGAATCAGCTGAGGCTGCGAAGAAGGCCGAGGAAGAGGCTACCGCGAAGAAGGCTGAGGAGGAGGCTGCAGCTGCTGCTCAAGCGGTCGAGGAAGAGGAGGCCAAGAAGAAAGCTGATGAGGAGGCGAGCAAGCCGCCAGAAGAAGAGGACTGGGGAGCTGCTGTCACGGCGAAGAAGGCCAAAAAGAAGAAAGGAAAGAAAAGCGGGAAGGAAGAGGAAGAGCCAGCCACGACAGCCACGTCTACTGCCGCTCCTACCGCAGCTGCTACTCCTGATGCTGTCTCGCGAACTGCGTCGGCAGCTGCCCCTCCTGGGCCTCCAGAACCTGCCGCCCCTGTGAGCAAGTCGGCAAAAAAGGCAGCGAAAAAGGCCAAGAAGAAGAAAGGCAAGGGGGGTGCTGACGATGACGAGGATAAGGACGATGCGCCGGCTACTCCTGCGGGTGAGGACGGTGGTGCATGGGCCAGCTCGGCCGCTTGGGATAATGACGACGGCGGAGGCTGGACGCAAACATAAAGGATCGAGTCTCACGCCTGGCTAATCTCTAGATACTCTCCTGGCTTATTGGTGTCGCGCGCTGACGACGCACTGATCTTACTTGTAGCGCAAGCTTGATTCTGTAGCCGCACTGGATTCTTCGCATGCACCACTGTATACCATCTTACGCCTGCTTCGTTTATCACGCAAATTAATCTACATTCATATGGAGGTCTTTCTAAGCGAGGCGATGCAGTATGTGATTTCTGAAAGTCGCATCGGGCATCCAGGTTGCCCCAATGTTAGAACGTATGTATAGCGAGCTCGTCAGTTCAAGGTCCAGGAACGTTGAACCACGAAAGGGTATCGTGCACAAATGCACATGTCCCGGCCGCCGTCTCGAATGGCCGTCACCGATATGAGTTCACAGATCGGGAGATAGTGACTATACCTTGCTGCCACGTAGGCCAAAACCAGTTGACAGCAAAACAGGGGGGTTCCGCCATAGACAATCATCCGTGCATACCACCGAAGCCGTCTTCACCACTCATCGCTCGCGTCATTCGCCGGCGAGGGTCTGGGGAATTCATGCCCATACCCATCCCCATGTCCGGCCCACCGTGCATTCCCATGCCCATGCCCATGCCCATGCCTGACATGTTCATGCCCATACCGCTCATAGCCTGAGCCATTCCAGCGTTGTTCATGCGCATCGGTGAGTCGGCGTTGTTCCCGTAGAACTGCCCAGGCGGAACAGGGCTCATGCCCATGCCCCCCATGTTACTGAGCCCCATGCCCTGTGCACCTGGAGAGAATGGATGGCGGGCCGAGGCCATGTTAGGCGTGCTTTGGTTGGAGAAGAACTGCTGCTGCATGTGGTGTGGTGTGATGGATTGGTTCTGCGGGCGCGAGGGCTGTGCCTTCGGAGTGCCAGGGATGTCGGACAATTGCCTGTCGTTCGACGCGCTCTGGCTACTAGAGGCGACGGCACCGTCACCGTCCCCGGATGACTTGCCCTCCTTCTGGTATTCGAGCAATGGGCTAGGGTCGTAGTAGAGCTCTGAGTATTCCTCGACGAGGAATCTGCGGTGGAGACGTCGTCAATTGTATCAGTGGTCGTACGAACCGCTTCAGTGGGATACGTACTGTTGTGTTCCTATGTCCCATTGAGGCCCTCTCTCTGCGCGGGCGGTTAGGAGTAACGAGTTCCATTCAGATGCGCTCTCCTGCGATCCGTTGAGCTTCGCATGCTATGATTGGCAACTTTTTGCAAACTTACGATAGCCTGCGCCAGGGCACTGCTTGGTTCATACGCAGTTTGTCGAACGTCGACGCGCACTTTATTTTCATGGGCTAACGTCTCGACCTGGGCCGTGACCACTGGTCCAATCCTTTGAGAGTTGTGTCGAGGAACTTTGACCTTAACATTCCGCACTGGCTGTGTAGAAGGAGACATAGCGTGCAGCTAACAGAAGTCTCACACTCGCTCTGCGCCGCAAATAACTAGCAGTAATCACGGTTTCGGTTTTGCTAAGTTCAATAACAACCTATTGACTTATCTACCACGTGGTCGCGTTCACCGCGTCTTGGTCTCCCGCGCCGACGGTGATTTCGCATCGACTCCCGCGCCGCGGTACCCATCCTGCTTTTCCATCTCTCCCGGCTCTCGCTCGTTTGGATTCTTCTTGTTGCCGTCTTTACACTTCGTACTATCTTTCATACAGCACCCTAGCTCAATGACATCATGTCTCGTCGAGCCCCGACTCCTCTCCGTTCCGCCCCTTCCTCTGGCCCAATGGAGGCGATGATTGCAAAGAAACAAGAGCAGATCGAAGACCTTGTGGCTCAGAACCGGACTCTCGACCACACCGTCAACAGGCTCCGCGCCGCTCTCGCAGAGGAACAAAGCCGCGCTTCTGACGGCGTGGCGAGTCTGCAGAAAATGTTCCAACAAGAGCGAGAGGAATGGATCAAAGGCTGCGACGCCATACAGGCAATACACCGTGTGGCTCATGCGCGGACTGTGATCGAGCTGGATCGCGAGCGTATGGCGGCCCTTAGGGAGCGAGAAGCCACTCGTCTGGAGAAGCTTGCTCGACTGCAGCGCGATTTCCGGCTCGTCGGTTTCCAGCGCCGAGAGTTTGACCTAGAGAAGCGCGTGCTGGACTTGGAGCGGGAGCTGGAGGACCAGCAGAGGTCGTATGAGGAGGAGAGGCTGGATCTAGGCGAGGTGCTAGAGGAACAACATGCGGCCCTTACTGCTCAGTTGCAAGAGACAGAAAGCGACCTCGCTGCTGCACTAAAGGCGAAGGAATCCGCCGAGGTACGTCTAACCCATACGCGTTATTCTTGTGTATACAGTCGTCAATGTCAGGCTTTGCCTTTGTTGTGTTGTTGTGCGTTCCCAACGTCCAGGATGCCTTGTCGAAGCTGCGAATCGAACACAACTCCCTCGTCAACTCGACGAGCAGTTCTGCAACCGACCTCGAACGCACGAATCTGCACCTGGAGGGCCTCAAATCGTCCCATGCTGAACTGGAGACGAAGCATGCCGAGGCTGAGCGGACCATCGTTGACCTCCGACGCCAGTTGGAGAAGTGGCGCACTCTTGAAAGCCGTGAGGGTGCAGAGATGGACACCTTGCGGCGCAGCAGGATCGAGCTTGAGGTTCACGTGAAGGAGCTGGAGGCTCGCGTCGAAGAGCTGGAAGGCGAGGTGAAGGAAAGAGAGGAATCCATGGAGAAGGCGAAAACCAAAGTGGCAAAGTACAAAGCGTCTCTGGACGGGTACAAAACATCGCTTGGCGAGTTCCAGGTGTGCACACTCCGTACTCCCCTACTCTACGTACACTGAAACAGTAGGACCCGACACCTTATGAAAGAAAGCACTCGTAGAGGCTCGCGCCGAGGCTGATCAAGCGGATTTGGAAGCTATGAGAGTGAAGGAACGTCTGCAAAAAGCGGAGTCAGAAGTCCAAGCGCTTCGTGCAAACTTGAGGCTCGGACCGGCGAAGAAAGTAAGAATGTTGTATCGGGTTGACGTCTTCACCAACTGATACGGCTTCGGCTACCTGAAAGCCCTCCTCTATCTCAGACCACGAAGCAGACGACAGTGTGTCATTACGTTCAGCTTCGCCACCCGTGCCTCGGAGGACCAAGAGTAGCCAACGGAACGTGGCGTCGACATCTCAGCAATCTCCGCAAACCAACAGCTCCGATGATGTGGAGTTCGTCGATGCTGAACCCAAACCTCAGGAAGTTAAGAGAAAGAGGGGTCGCCCGAAAAAGAAGCCGGCCGAGGAAGGCGAAGACGACACTGTAGCGAAACCACCGGCAGGCAGCAAAGGGAAACGCAGGGCGCGCGACGCGCAGGACTCGGACGACGAGCCTCCTGCTAAGAAGAGCAAGAAAAAGGCAAAGATCAATGGCGATGAGGACGAAGATGACGAGCCACCCAAGGCGAAGGCGAAGAAGCCACCCGCCCCTGCGGCCGAGAGTGGTCAAGCCTCGAGCGCGAAACCTAGTGCGCCGAATAAACCCAAGCCCAGACGGAAGGCTAGCGCGTCAGCTGCGCCCCCTGCTCTGGCCGCGGACGAGGACGAGGAAGCTGTGCCAACTCCCGTCAAGAAGAAGCGGAAGATCAACCTCTTCCCGTCTTCACAGCCCGTGTCGTTCGACTGGAACCAGCTTCCCCAGGTGAGTCTGCGCAGTGAGCCCAATGCTGCGGTGACCGTTGACGGGCACCACAGCCCGAAGGAGGGCTCGATATCCCGACGACACTATCGCCTATCAAAGAGACAGATACGGTTCCTCCGAGATCTGTCTTTGGCGGCAGAGGAAGTTCTGCGTTTGGCAGTTTCGCTAGTCTCGGTGGTCGGCGTTGAATTACTCGTGCAATTTAACATGCGCTCGGTTTGGATTTCCATTTATGCCTACGCTTCCTTGTCTATCTTGTCATCATGCCGTATGCATTCACGCGTATGATATGTACGGTCTATTCTCGCTCCAAGGTGCGTAGAATGAAGTGACCGCAACCCTGGGCCGCCCTTGATATATCCAAATTGGTAAGTACAATCGCACCGCAGCTGTGTCATTATGAAAAGGCTGAGTGAACCCTTGAGACACTTGACGCACCTATCTCAGACTTGGGTCACCTGAAGGCTGCAGGAGTTCGGACTGGCCTCCCACAAGCAATCAGGTTGTGGCGCCGCCGTCACCGATTCAAGACTCGAACGTTGTTGCTGCCAGATTCAATGTGGACAGCAGTCGCACTCACGTCCAGGCTGCTTCGGTGGCTGTCGACCAAACCAAAGTATACAATTACCAGAGAACTTTTCTGCCTGAAGAAGTGCATCTGAGCTAACGGCTGCTCAGCGCGGTGCTTTTGGTTTTAATGCCTCTCGATCGCATGCGTGTCTTCAATGACACGAACCTGCACCGCGTTGTAGAGGTACATCTTCCGAGATGCCGGCCTTAGGAGGCAGTCAGCGGAAACCCTCCGTGCGCAATGTCTGGGGGATGCGAGCTCACATACAGCTCAGTGTGTCGTATTGATCACAGGCCACTCCGCTCAGGTGACTGGCTCAAGTGCTGTGACTGTAATGGTCCGCATCTCACAGCGCCGATACAAAGCATGGTGCGTCAAGGAGCGTTTCCAGACGATCGGTACAGCGGTGCGTCTTGACGTGTGACTCATATGCTAACCCGCTAGACACAGATGTTGCTTCTCGGCGCTGTAACGATGTCCGCGAACTTATATAAGTCAAGCATACTGCGCCATCTCGGGCCAGTCGCCATACCCCCCACCAGTGGCGGAAGAGGTGCGTATGCTCCATCCGCAACAACCACGTACTATGGCGGAATTGTCCGCCTAGCGAGCTCCGCTTCTTCTACCAGGAAGGCACCTCGCGTCTTTTCCCTGGTGCATGGTGAGACATCCACCTGAAGAGTATGCCTACGTCTGTCTGACACAACGCAGGGATGAATACGTCGCGCCCATCCCCGAAGAGGAGCGCCACGACACGATCACCGCGTACCACGCGCAGCTGAACTCCGCGGATGAAGAGACCAGCCTGCGCGCCGCGAAGGCGTGGTCGAAGTGGGAGTACGCGTGCCCGTCCACCGCCGCCGACCGCAGCGTGTCTGGCAGCGCCCCGGCAGGCAGACTTCCTCGAAGCTGTACGTCGACCCCGCGCAGCTCGCGCAGGACGAGGACGACAAGCGGGCGATGTGAGTGCTGCGTCCGCTCCCGCTGGAGACCCCGCGGCCTGATCACCTGCGCGTCGCCCCGCAGCGCGTTCGCGAGGATCGAGAACCACTACTTCGTGAACGACGTGAGTGTCTGCGGTCGCTCCGAGCGCCTGTTGTGATCGACGGCGCCGTGTAGGGTTACATGCAGGACCGCCGCCGTGAAACCTCTCACACTCATGTTGAACGCCTAGGCGGGCCGGTCCGGAGAAATCGCTAGGCAGGCGAAGAGACGGCCAGGTTCAGAGCGGAGGGGTTGCTGCGTGCAAGGGGAAGGAAGGATCTGCCATGAAGAAGACGAGGACGCTACCAAGAGAGCTGAAGAAAGCAGCGTAAGCAAGAATGAAAACGAGCGGGTGGCAGTGGCGGCTGGTCTAAATCATAGATGATCGCCACCGCCTTAGTACCAAATTCTCTAGGGCATCTCGCTGGATATTGGAATTGCGACAGGCACGCGCACGCCGCAGACGCACCGGTATCATTTCTTGTTGCAGTTGTAGCGCGGGCTCGATTCTGACGTCCCTGTAAGCAGGCACGAAAACGGAATCAACCAGTGATTTTTCCTTGACCGAGGTATGTGGTTTAAACGTTCACTGCTCTGCCCGGTCGACTTCTCGTCCACTTTTGACCTTCCTCATGAGCTGGAGAACAAGAGCGATGCATCTCAACCAGTATCGATTCGTGGATGAGAGGACAAGGCGCGCATTCGAAGTGATCTGCCTAATCGTGCACGGGATGTGTGCGGCGAACTCATCACTAGTCGTGGACCTCTTCTTGCACGAGGCAACTAGGTACGGTGTTCTGTACTTATTAGAACCCGGCCACTGCAGTCTATTATGATTTAAACTTCGTGGACGGCGATCCTCAGTGGCGCGCAGGAGCGGGTCTCTGCTGACTTCTACATCCGTCCGAGTCGACGCCGAGGCATTCGTTACGGCACATTCCGTGTGATGTCTACCGCAGTTGATTCATTGATGTGGCAACTCCCGGCGATGGCTGGTACTAAGCTTTCAGGATCGCAGGGATTCCTACAAGATTCCTACGAGCTATCCCGTGTTGCCCCAGACTCTCAAGCAGCTGCACCACAAGAGACACTCCCGTCATGCTCGTTTCTCTTGATGCAAATACTGAGGCCGCGAAGAGCTTCCCGACTCGGCGACTGGCCAGGTGGGCCAACGATCTGTACACCCTATCATTTCTCATTCAAGCCGTCCGCGTCCGCGTTGAGTCTAGATCTGGGAGACGATCGGACATATTCTTCTATTGACCCAAAGAGTCCGCAGAACCTCGATGTCGCGGCCAGTGGATACATACGTGCGTCTTCTGCCGCAGGCATTTACCAGTCTATGCTTACAACTGGTTCTGGAACAACAGGTACTATATCACTATTGGCCGGATACTGGTCCTGCAGAGACTAGCATTAGCTCGCGTCCGTGCATAGCGCAGGCCCTCCATGACTGCTGGGCGCGGTCATCAGAAGCTGCAGCCAGTGCACCGGTTTGATCGCGGGTGCGAACGGTAATCGACGCCAGCTCGCGCCCGGCGTGGCCCAGGCCTTGATTGTGAATGGCGGATGGAGCAGTCGGTGTCAACGGCATCCCAATGAGTGTCCTCAACAATTGACAGCCGAGAAGCGGATGGTGACCGGTGAAGGACTGAAGCGGTCAACTTGGACTGCATATAAATACGCCCATGAAGCCAGTGCACCCCCACACAATCCGCACCGTTTGCGACCACCACACTCTAGCCCGCACACTACAGCTCGTTCCTTACAATGTTGCCCGTCATTAGTATCGTACTGGCAAATATTCTCATGTCTGTCGCGACGTTCTACCTGGTTGCCGAGAGCAACGGATTACCGCAAGATATCAAGCGAGGGATACAGCGGTTGCTACTGCAGGAAAGGTGCGGAGATCTCAACCGAGGGCCTCGCGATGCCAAACCCCAACTGACACTATAATTGCGCGCCCCTCCTGTCTCAGCGCTCCGATACCACTACTGGACGCCTGTCCGCCCGACTTCGTGATACAACCAGAGCTACCGGTCGTGCCGCCGCAGGACATCGTCTTAGGGCCACTGGAGTCCCCGCCAGCGTGGCTAGGGGGGAGTACAGAAACTGCCTTCTCATACGTGCCTCACATCATCGGCTTTGGACTCATCTGCTGCTTCGGCCTGCCCTTCTTCTTCCGCTCAGCCTCCTTCATCCTTTCGTATGGATTTAACTGGCGCGCCTTAGCCCACCTGCCCTCCGCGGGGCCCCAGCAAGCAGTGCAGCCGGAACGTCAGCACGTTGAAGACACGCAAGAAGCCAATATGTCTGGTCCAGTCTTTCAAATGCTCAATTCTTTTTTATTGACACCAAAGCTTGAAGGCGCACAGGAGCCTGCGGACGCAAGGGCGGTTGTGAGACAGACGGTGATTTTGCAGGAGCTGCGGGAGCAGATCAAATTACTGAGGCGCCCTCGCCGCCGCAGAGAAGATTGAACTTCAGTTCCTACACTCGAGCACTGTACTATGTGCAGTAGTATCGGATTGGAACTGTGGACGGCAGCTAACGGTAGTCCTGAAACAGCAGCCACGAACCTTGGTTTTTTATTCTTCCTACATAGTATGCGGATACTGTTCCGATATCTACTAGATCATGTATACACCGGCCCTTCACAGACTAATAAATCGTATGGATTCTGTAATTTCGATTATGTACAGCGCAGAGTGTAAATGCGATGAGTCGGCAGTGTGCAAGGCATGGTCCGGTCAACACAACCAAATGAATGGATGCCTTCCCGTAGGATTTGACACGGCTAGAAATGCTAGAGCGGGGTAGCCTCTAAACCGCAGTAGTGCAGCATAATCAATGCTCAAAGTACATGACATCCGGTAGCAGTGATGCGAAGGCCGGCGTGAGCCAACGAGAGTGCGGGATCTCGAACACCGACAGTATGAGGATGCTTTTAATTTCAACCTAGAAGGGGGGCATTATTGCAGTGGAATAGATTCTGGCTCATTTTCAACTTCTAACTAATATTTGTTGTTAAATCGCAATATTCAAGCATTATTGAAAGTCCGACTATATGTGTTTCACGGAGGAGCGGTCTAGCATTGGTATGCAAACGGCTGTATCATGTATGTAGCTATTCGAATCTGTCTTACTCTTGGAGGAGGCAGGTCTACGTACGACTCGGTGGCGGAGGATAGGTTCGCGCCGCCACAGGCCGAGATTGTGGTACGAACCGCCATGACGTTCTACGACCGGGATCTTGACTATTCGCATATTCATGGCTGACCGGATTGTGTGCCGCCAGCCTGACTGTGTCAGCCCTCTGAATCTAATATATAATGCCCTGCCAAGGAGACTGTCTCTCTGCCCGTCAACAGCATTCCTCCCGAATATCGCCTGCTACCACCAATTCAACAAACTCGATCAGGAACGCGAGTGGCGCCGGCGAGGGCGCCGGCTGATGACCTTGCGACAAAAAACAAAAGAGTACAACATTTTTCTATGTAATTTTACAGCTGTATGCTACCTGTAGTAGGAGTACACTCACTGGAGTTCTTCAATGTATGCAGTTTATCTTTGGTTGCAGTCTCAATGTAATGACTGATTCGTGGCCAGGTGCTCATAATCGGTGTAGTGCGGACTTCTACGAAGTTGCCTGATCCTATATGTCCTGGTGGACAGGGAACAAGGCATCCATAATGGTCGTAACACCAGATAGGCAGCTTCTCGACGACACGCCAACGATCGCTTATGCGATTGGCCTCTTCATAGAAGGTGTCAGATGGGGCAAGCACGGACGGCTTCGAGGTCGATTCAGTAACCTGACGAAGGTGTGGTGGGCTGTATCACCAGGGCATATGCATTTACCAATTATCGTGCTCAAGGCCAAACCATTCCCTTCAATATTGTCGACATCGCAAAACCTCCTAGTGGGAAGCTGAATCTTTTTAATCTATGTTTTTTTATCTAGAAGTTCTGGATGTCAAACCATTCAAATCCTTAGAAATTTTGATGAAGAGATCTTCCGGAGTCCACACAATGAGTACTTACTGTAGGAAGATGAACAGTTGGAGCGACTGGACGAGGAGACGGTACATGCGTGGAACACTGTACGAGGTGTTTGATGTACAGTATAGTAGAGGAGATATATAGATATACACTTACGTGCAGGAGGTATATAGACACATGAGCACACGAATATACGAAAATATACGAACATAGAGGCATAGGTAGGAACACAGAGGCAACAACGAGGAACGAGGCAGTGTGTTGTGCTACCATTTACGGAAGGAGACCAAGCAAAAGACAACAAGCGGCAGTTTCTCACGACCGAATTCCGACCTTGCTGTCGCAAGGTAATACGCACGTCCTTCACGCATCAGTGGCTGCTTCATGGCAGGGCGTCTACCGCCACCCATACTTCTTCCAACTACTATTCGTGTTTATTCTCTCTCGCATCTATTCTCTGAACACCGTCCTCAGTCTCGGCATCTTGGACTTGCGACGATTTGCTCATGACCCAGGCTATGTCCTTCCCCCGTTCACCTATATCTTCTTCCCGGAGTTCTTCAGTCTCGACGGCGCGGTCCGCGGGGTCGAGATCTACCTGGGGACGTTCTTCCTCGTGGAGGCATCTTGGAAGTACGGGCGTTGGCGCAACACCGACAATCTATTTTCTAGTGCCCTAGCATATGCCTCCCGACAACTTCAGCGCGACGTGGCACGATGCTTCCCCACGGGAGTCATGATGTGTCTGGCCATCCAAGTCCTTGTCATCCTCCACGACGCCCAGCCGGAGTACATTGTTCTTCTGTCTATCCTGACCATCGTCCTCGCGTGCATTACCTGGCCTCTCACCATGGCAGTTATGGTCAACCGGGATGCTCGCCTCAAGTTCGCTCGATGGGTGAGTCAAAATCCCCGCCGTCACCTCCAGATACTCAATATCATCTTGTATATAGGTCACAGTCACTTCCGTTGTCGGAGCACTCCCGGTGGCTAGGCGACGCTGCATTCCTGCCGACGATGACTGCTATCTGCATAGTGCCGTTTGGGGAGATCAAGGGACCCCTCGTCAAGCTTCCGGTTTGTGGACACGTCTTTTGCAACGCCTGGTGAGTCTATACTCGTACTCGCTTGATCCATGTCGGTTGGCTCACTACGCCTGTATATAGCATGTCGAGTTGGGTACGCACCCAAGTAGGTATTGGACACTTTCTGGACGACAATATTACTAAGACGAGTTGCAGTATTTCACCTGCCCGATGTGCCGCCACGACTTCTTCGATGATCTTGTTGCCATCATTGAGCGCCCGTTCAAGTACGCGGCCTTCGATCGTCTTGTCCATGCAGCCCTCGGCGCTTGGGACACCCTGATGGTGGTCGTTGACGGACTCATGGCGGCTCTGGCCAAACCGATGGAATATCTAGCGCGGAGGCCCGAACCCGAGCCGGGCACACAGCTCAGCGCATGCATCAAGGAACTGACCGAAATCATAAAGCAGGAGGCGCAGCAGCGAGAGGCGAGGGAGACAGAGAACCTGAAGATGATCACAGCGTCCATCGACCGCCTGAGCGAGGTCCTCACGGCCCATCTAGCGATGACGGAGTCGGGAGGAGGAGCCGCGCGCGGTCCTGCGCGCGGCTTCCACATCTGAACACGACGTCGATGTGTCCATCTGGCTGCGCGCGAGGGCCGGATGGACATGTCGACAGGTGGGGGAAGTGCAGGGGAATTGGGCCAAGAACAAGAGGGGGTCTCGAGGGAATTTGAGAGGTGGCATGGACGTATCGTGGTAAGTTATTCTCTAATTCCGCAGCATTACTCTGCGCTCACTGACGACGGACCGCAGTGTATCGCCCTATTGACAAGGATTGCTGAGGCAAGCAGAGTGCGCCTGACCCGTACGAGCGCGGGCGCACCATCAGCAAGCTCCTTGGGCGTATTGTTATGACCGATGAGTTTGGAGATCGGAGATCGACAAGCTCAACGCGTCGCTACATAGCGCCTTTTGGCATGGTGGGCTTTCCTTTAGCCGCTCACGCTGCAGTGCACTAACAGTTTGTATATCACAGGCAGACTGCAAGGACTGGGCATTGACGGTTCCAGGCCAATACCTCTCAACAACCTTTGCGGTCGCGCCTGTGTATAGCTCGTGCACGAAACTTCGACGGTAAGTACATGCTTTTGAGTGGTGTGTCCCCATCTCACCACATATAATCCCTCAGAGTGGATGCATCATCACAACAACCCTAGACTGCGGGACTGCGGTGGCAACTCGAGCATTCGAGTTACACGGAGCAAGTAAGCTGTCTAGGGTTGGATGCATGGAGCACGTTGGAGAGCACGATTGCTTGCGATACATATAGTACGATACAGCTGGGTTAGACGGTCAACGATCTCTGCCCGTACGCGTCGCCTCTTGTCATCCGGGGCCTGTCATTCTGCATCGGTTCGACAGTGCGAATGACTCTTGGCTCATAACATCTGTTTCTTCCCTTCCTGACGAGACTTTTCTGTGTACTGTTAGAGCGGAATTCATAGTTTCATTCGACCTTGCCACTAATCGTACCACCTGCGCTGGTATTTCCTCATACCACATGAAAACAGACAGTACCAATGCGCGGCTGCAAGTTGGCCTTGAGAGGCAAGGCTCTGCGTATCTATGACAACGTAACCCGCTGCTGACGCGTTCTGATATGTCTTCGAATAATCGAGTGCGGCTGTCAGTTGGCCATGTACTTAAGATCAGATGAGACTAATGCATGGGTTATTCCCCTCAGCTGGATGGTATAACAGATTTGAGTGACTTCGGAAGTACGATACGTGAATCAAGGTGCAGATAATTGCAACACACTGCCAATCGTTCGGGAACCGATGTACAGGTGATTTGGAACAGATTCATGACAGCCGCGATCTGCGACTCTGTTCGTTAGCTAACGTATATCACTGCGGAGAGTCGCCAGAAGTCATGTATCGTGACGAAGTCGTCCGTGCTTGGCGCAATGTCAACTGCCCAGAAACTTGGCATCCTATATGTGTTACGCGTCGTGTCATGACCGAGCGACCTCCGCCACGGGGAAGTCTTCTTCCTCCATCTTGTACGAGCTGAATTTGCGCGGCGCGATCTTGCGCTCGAACATCGTGTCCAGCCTACGCGCACATCCTTCAGTACACACGAAACCCAAATCGGTATCGTCGACGGCACTCACTCGTCCACGGTGCGGTTCTTCGTCTCGGGGATGTAGAGGTATCCCCAGGCGGTCCCGATGGCGCACAGGCCGCCGAAAATGAAGCCGACCTTGCCGCCGAGGTTCGCCTCATCCGGTGTGACCCTAGGGTAAGCGCACCATATATTGGTGAGCGATCAAACGCTACACAGCAAGCGTGCGCACAGGTATGGGATGACAATGTTCATGACCATGCCGCAGAGCGAATTGACAAGGATACCGATGCCGACCGTCTTAGAACGCAATTTCGCGGAAGAGACCTCGGCGAAGATCACATATCCGAGCGGACCCCTGTCAACGATCGATTACGGTCAGTAGATCAATCCCTGTATGAGTATATGCGCGGCCAGGCGTACTCACAGGCCGAGCTGGTAGATGAAGTTGTAGATGATCGTCTAAGGAGAGATAGATTACATCAGCATGTGCGACGGGTGGAGATAATGTGGGGTCGCGCACGAAGGACGCCATGGCCCACTTGGCGCTCTGATTGTTCGACGGGATGGCGAGGAAGCCGATCAGGAAGAGGACGATCATGCTCGCGAACATCGTCCAGTTGAACATCGTCCGCCGGCCAAATCTGTTCACCGTGTAGAAGTTGATCAGGTTACCCGCGACCTATGAGAGACCATCGTTGAAGCGTCAGCTCAATCGCGGATGGTTGTGCACGGGGGACCTACGCCGATGCCAGTCACGCCGACACCGAGCCGGAAGGCGTTGCTGTCTGCGAACCCGGCGAGCTCGAAGAAGTACGTGCTGTAGCCCAGGACGAAAACCACGCCTATCGACCACTCAGCTACCGTGCTCATCGTTCCCGCTCGTCCACTCACCTGCCGCTTGTTGCAGCACGAACACCATGCATGCGATCATCGTCCGCCTGCCATTCACCCCTAGAACTCGGATGAGCCACGTACTCGATAGCCCAACCATACAAACGATATCTTTACCTCTGAAGCAGTCTCCGTACGTCGCATTTGCCGCATAGCTGTCTTCGAGCGCAATCGTGTCCTGGATCTGCTGGAGCTGCAGGTCGACGTCTGACGAGCCGTCCGAGAGGCGGACGAGGATCTTGCGCGCCTCGTCCTTTCGGCCCTTCCGCACGAGCCACCACGGCGACTCTGGCGCGAAGGGGAGGCCGATGAGGAGAATGACTGGGAAGATCCACTGCAGCCCACTGCGTTATCGTGAGGTCAGGAAATGACGGCCAATTCTGAAGGAGGAATGCATCCCGTACAAGGGCAGCCTGTAGGCGTACGCCGATGTCCAGTTGCCTGTGCCCTCAATGACGCCGTTCGACATCCTTTACACACGTCGTTAGACAGCTTTGGTTTCATACGTCGTACAGACTCACAGCTGACCAACTGTAGAATGCAGACAACGGCAGGACTAGGTCAGAGGGGATTCTATGTCAGTAATAGACCAAGCTACTCACGGACAATCCACAAGTTCACAGATGACGTCGTGATACCACGCAGCGCCAGGGGAGACACCTCGGAACAGTACGAGCTCGCTCCGGAAACGTACATGCCTACGCAAATGGCAATGAACTCTGTGTTGCATATAGTGAGCTGGGGCACACTCACCCAGGGAAAATCCATTGATCAGCTTTCCTACGACCAGCTGCGCGTTTTTGTGCGGGTACGTGAAGAACTGGATGAGGATGCCGGCGATGGACACGATGCAGCAGACCGCGACGGCTCCTCTCCGTCTAGAAGATGGCGGAGGTAATGTTCAGTTTTCATGCACGTGTAGGATGAGGAGCACTTACCCGAGCTTGTCGGAAACGTAGCCCAGAGACAGGCCTCCGAACATGCCACCAATGGAACTGACGCTGTTGAAGGCGCTCTGCCACCGCGCTTCCAGGATATACTCTCCTGCGCCTCCGCTGTAGAAGCCAAAATCGCGACGGAAAGACGGCACGCTGAGCAAACCACCTCCGACCTGCATCGTTCCAGATGAACGGATCGCTCAAGCACCGCAAACTTCGCGTACGCACCTGCGAATCGTAACCCCACAGCAGCGCGCCCATGCACATGAACAGACACCAAACAGTCGCCTTCCAGTAGATTCGGACAGCCTGGATCGACGTGTACGACTTCTCGGTCGCGGCCGCCTGCGCGAGCGCGGTGAGGTTGCCATACGTGTACGGCGGCGGGCTCTTCTCGATGCTGGCGGCGTCCTCGACGTGCTCTGCTCCATGGTCGTCGGCCCTCTTGTGCTGAGGCTCGACTTTCTCGGGCTGCTGATCGGCGTTCCCGGGTTGCGACATCTCACCTTGGCCGTGCGAGTGCGGGTACGGGGACAATATGCACCTGCGAACGCGGGGAAGGTGTGGGGAATCGCGGGGTCGGGAGGTACAGCGCGGGGGCTCTTATGTTCGAGTGCGGGGAGCGGACATCAGAGCGGACGCGCCGTGTGCGTCAGACGTGCGATCGTGTTGGAAAGATGGTTCCTGTAGAGACCCTGCTGTTGCTCATGGGCAATCCGGGACGTGGCAAGGTGCTAGACGACGTCCCCGCCGTCACAAGGTCGCGGGGACACATGCTCTCTCTCCGCTCCGGATGGGTCGCGCTGCGGCGAGAGGCCACCTGACAGGCTCGTCCCCGTCCAGAATGGAGATTGTGGCCTCGCGCCCATCTGTTCTCAGCCGACGCACGGAGGTCGGCTACGAAAGCGCACATCCCCGTCTTCTGATTCGTCCGCACCCATTAGTATCTATCAAAGGCTGTTAGAGTTCTGCTCACCGTTTGATAGGTTCAGTGACCTTTGTCACTTCCGTAAAGGCTCTTCAATGCACGAGTTGAAGGACTGCACTCTCTGTCGGACGAGCATCCTGGACGCTGCACAGCCTCTTGCGACGAACAATTGCACTGGACACCGGGACTGCCGATGTATTTACGGCAACACCCACGCACGCCGGTCAAGAATTGCCTTTCGGTCGGCTCTTGCTAGCGGAACAATTGCAGAGGCCGCTGCGTCCCCAAGCCTAGGGCTGGATCCATAGTAGTACGAAGGTCCGCTCAATAAGCTACTGCGTCCGATAGCCGTTAACTTTGCGTTACGCTATGGCTCATCGTGGGCAATCTCTTACTCACTGACTTCAATTATCGCGACCTGTCAAATGCCCCAAGCAAGAACAACTGAGCAACGGCAGATACGGGGATAGATGGCTCGTGCACGCTGCGAGCAGAGTCGCCCGCATTGCGCAATGTGAGATCTCGAGAGACGGACGGAACGATCGCTCAACTGAGTACTGGGTCCCATGAACCGTCCCGGAAAGGAAGGCGTCTAAGTATGATTGCGATCTCTTCGCGATACCCCGCCTTCCTCAGCCTTAGACCTACTTGGGCCAGCCCTTTCACAGCCTCCCTGCGTTTCATAAGACCTGCGCGCCTTCCCGGACCCAAACAACATCCCATCACCACCTCGTTAAACTGCAGCATGAGCCAGAATCTCGAGGGGTCGAGGCGCGCCCCGAGCACGTACCCGCCCATCCAACCGTACGAGACGGGGACGCTCAAGGTCTCGGGCTTGCACACGCTCTAGTACGTTTGTTCCACTCTGCGATGGAGCGGACTTTGAGCGACGAGGGTCAGCTATGAGGTCAGCGGGAACGCGAAGGGTAACCCAGGTACGTGTCCGAGTCTTTCGGGAAACTCTGGTGCTCAAGGGTGTGTGGCCACAGTCGTGTTTCTGCACGGTATGCTGTTGGATGGGTCGAACAATGGTCATGGGCGTCTCACAATCGAGATTAGGTGGCCCAGGCGGTGGCACGGATGAAAGGGATCGTACATACTTCAACCCTGAGAAGTACAAGGTACAGTGGTTTGAATCGACATCCTGTTGCACCATTGATAGGTGCTGTAGATTGTTCTCTTCGACCAGAGGGGCGCCGGAAAATCGACTCCGTACGTCCCTTCAGACTACCGTGAACCAACGTCCCATTGCCCGACAGTACCGCCTCCATCGAGGAGAATACCACCTGGGACCTGGTGAAGGACATCGAGAATCTCCGCGAACATCTGAAGATCGAGAAGTGGAATGTCTTTGGAGGGTCATGGGTACGTGCTCGCGAAGACGGAGCGTATCGGGCCGGCGTGATAACCCGTCTCAGGGATCTACCCTAGCCCTGGCTTATTCGCAGAGTCATCCCGATCGGGTGAAGTCTCTCGTCCTTCGGTTTGTGCGAGCCGTCCCTGATGCCACACTGTCGCACTAATAAGCCTCTGATTCAGCGGCATATTTACTCTGCGAAAGAGGTATATATGCTCCATCCACAGCCACTGTATACCAGGACTGAACTGTCCTCCTAGCGAGCTCCGTTTCTTCTACCAGGAAGGCACTTCCCATCTTTTCCCCGATGCATGGTGAGTCTCCCTCATGAGAGTACGTCTACCTCTGCCTGACGCAACGCAGGGATGAATATGTCGCGCCCATTCCCGAAGAGGAACGCCACGATATGATCACCGCCTACCACGCGCAATTGAACTCCGCGGACGAGGAGACCAGTCTGCGCGCAGCGAAGGCGTGGTCGAAGTGGGAGTGCGCGCGCCCGTCCACTGTCGCCGATCGCAGGGTGTCTGATACTGCGCTAGGATGGCCACTTCGAAGCTGTACGTCGACCCGGCGCAGCTCGCGCAGGTCGAGAACGACAAGTGGGCGACGTAAGTTCTCTTGTCGCCCGCTCTCACTGAAGGCTCGGAGGTCTGATCACTCGTGCGTGGCCCCGCAGCGCCTTCGCGAAGATCGAGAACCACTACTTTGTGAACGACGTTCGTGTCTGTTCGCTCCTATGTATCTGATATGACTGACGGTCCTGTGTAGGGTTTCATGCGAGACGGCCAGTTGCTAGATGTGCAAGAGATCGATAAGATGTTAGTGCCTCGATAGACTGTTTACAAACACTCAATCTGCATCCCTAGCCGCCACATTCCATGTATCGTCGTGCAGGGCCGGTACGACGTCGTATGCCCGGTGAGTCTCCGTAGACGGTGTACCACCACATAACTGATGCTTGGATTTCATGCACAGGCAAAAACCGCCCATGACCTGAAGAAGGCGAGTCTAATGCGATACCGATCATCATGCATCCGGCTGACCGTCCCTACGCATTGGCTACCGTAGGCTTGGCCGGAGATCACCCTACACATCGTCCCTGACGCGGGCCATTCCGCGCGCGAGCCGGGCACGTCGAAGCTGCTCGTCGAGGCCGCCGACAAGTTCGCCGACCTATGAACACATCTCGGAGTGTCGACGACACGGAGAATGACGTGAGAGTGAGAATGGATACCAGCGGTCTTGCGTAGGTCGTATGTTATGCGTCGAGTGGCGATATCTCTGTCTATGGTACAGCACTGAACAGCGCTGCGGGCAAGGTTGATGGGACAACGTCTCAGATGCGCTCGCTGAAAGCGAGGTATCGTACGCTTCATTCTCGGAGAACCGTGAGACAGTGCTCCTCTCGGTGTCTCGTCCGCTTGTGACCACACATTGCTCTAATTGCTACAAACCCGCTGTGTCTACGCTTTGACATGTGAGACTGAGACTTTGACCTGGAAGTGCATGACTGCTGCTCTGACGCATTCGCGGCTGCAACCCAAATCGTGGTTCGATGATTTCTGTCGACCTCATGATGCTGAATTTATGCAGTGTCAATAACGTCGTCGGTTTGGGGCTGAAGCTGAAGTATCAAGTAATCTTCACCGCGGGCAAATCAACTTGTTCGGACTCCGACAATCCATAGAACACTCGGGCTGGTGGAGAACCTTGACGGAGCATGTTCGGAGTTCAAAGATTCCTATCATACGCAAAGTCATCCAAGGATTACGACGCGTGCTCAGACAGTGAAGCATTTTCTTAGCATGTTCGGTCAAAATCCCCGAAAACTTTGAATTCTCCGGTGAAAATCCAACCTTTTCGGGGCTGTATTTGGCGCCCGAACATGGCCACTAAAGGTTCTCCACCGCTTGCTTTGTTCTTAGGATGTTCGGGGTCCATACAAACTGATTTGCCCGCGGTGCTTGTAGCTCTGATTATATATTCGGCTGGTATTTGCCACTGGGTTTTCGACGGTTGTCAAGCTTGTAGTACATCATCCTCAAAGCGTTTGGGTCAAATCGCGGCACATTGTGTTACATAAGCGAGCCGCATTGATGACCGAATATAGAAGCGCTTGTCAAGTTGTTGAAAGACAAACAGGGCCAAACGAGGAGTGCAGTCATCGTCGCGATTGGTACACGCCGTGGCCACGAACGAACCCTACTGTCTGCACGCGCCTTCCGCGAGGCTCGCCCGCTGATTTCTTGTGCATGCATACACCCAGATTTCATACATCTGTGCAATCTAATCCTCACCGCATCCACATCTCCATTCGCGTGCTCGCAGTGATTGAACACGAGACACGCAGTACATGTCCTTCTCGAGCACGCCGCTAGGTCAAGGAAGACGTCTGGATCACCAAACCTTCCTCAACAAGCCGTCGCGCTCAAAAGCGCACTCACCGCCTCGCCGCACCATACCTGCAACGTACGCGTACGGGTGCGTCTGCGGCGTGCTTATAATCTTCGAGTATCTCGCGTGCTGACCTCAGATCATGGCCAGAGGCCCCACCCTCGGAACGCGCTCCCCTCCTAAATCACAGAAGAACCTCACTGCGCCCGCCGACCCGTCGGACGACACAGAAGAGCCCGCGCTCGTCCGCTTCGCGCGTCTCAAACAGCGCGAACAAGCCAACATCAACGCCCCATCGGGCTCCCAAGCCCCCGCATCCCCGCACCCAGAGAAGTGGTCCGTCAAGGACACTTCAGTCAACATCGCAGGCGCATTCCACACCGCAGCCAATACCGACAACAACATGAACCCCGACGACTCTTGGGCGTCCAGCACCCGCAGGCAGGTGCTTCCCCGGAGCACGTCTGTCGAGTACGAGAAGGAGACACAGTCCACCGTGAATCGCCGCCTTGCGCCCCCGCCGAGCCGGGCGGGCGGCCGCGGCGGCAAGCCACTATCCAAGGCAGCGTCCATCCGGCACGTACCTGACTCGGAGGGCGAAGAGCCCGAGCCCCCTCGGTCGCAGGAGCAGAGTCGTGGCAAGAGCCCGCTCGAGCACATCATCGATGTCGCGCAACGATACGCTCCAACTTCCATCCTTATGCGTGCTCGCTCGAAAGAGCCTGAAGCCGACCAGTCCCGCTCTCGAACGAACGGGAACGGGGTAGCGAACGAAAGCTCAAGCTACGACTACTCTGCGGAGGAGCGCGACTATCAGGCGCAGATAGCTGCAGAGAGGGCTGCTCCAGGCCCGACAAGGCGGATGACGGTGGCGCATAAGCGCAACCGGATGTCTATGGACAACAAGGCATATAAGCCGACGCAGTCTGATCTCGAGGAGTCTGACGAAGACTTCGACGATGAAAATGGAAAAAGGACACGTCGGAAGAAGAAGGGTGGCATAGGAGGACCGCCGCTGACGTCCCTCCCTGTCGCCGGCTACGATAAGAGGAAGAAGAAGAGGCGAGCGAATGGGAAGACCAATGGTGATGATGAAGACGAAGAAAGTAGTGAGGAGCAAGAAGTGGTCGCAGAGCAGGTATGCAGAATTCTGCACTACGTGCGGTATGTATTTGACGTGTGCTGGCAGCGTTCGGTGCGCGGCCAAACACCGATCTTCCGACCACCCTCTGTTCCACGAAGTTTCCTCCCTCCAATATCGCGAACTTCCGTGCCTCCCATGTCACATCCGGAAGATCTCACCCGTTACGACCAATCCGATCCCGAAACCTCACTGCCGCCTATCCGCGAAATCGACGAGGACCTGCTCGTTGATCAACTTGAGGCCCCTCAGCGAGCACCATTCTCGATAGGTGCTTCCCTCGGTCACGGAGTGAATGGTATCTTCCGCCTGGGATGGGCCATCATACAGCTATTCTTCGGCCTGATCAGTCTTATTACTCGACTCATCGGCAAGGTACTTGGACTGACACTGGACATCACTGTTCACAAGCCGGTCCGGTGGCTTTCTCGGGCAGACTCCACACCATTCATCAGGGCAGCTTTAGTCGGTTTCATAATATACAGCGCGTGGTATGCGTTGAACCGCGGCTGGTTGGAGAAGCTTATACCTTCGTCGCGGGTGCCATACCGTCCTCCCGAGGCACCCGTCACTAATATGGGCGAGTTTGTGGAGCGGCTGATGCGTTTGGAGAGCGCGCTCGCGGACCTCGCACAAGAGAGCGAGAAGTCGAAGTCGTGGATTGAGGGTAGCCGGTCCGAGCTGGTCGGGCGGGTTGGTGCACTCGAGTCGCAAGTACACAAGGACAGCCTCCGGATCTACGAGGCGGAGACGAAGTTCAGGACGTCGACGGGAGACGCGATCCAGGTCGTCAGACAGGAGGTGGAGTCGCTGCAGGCGCAACTGCGCGCGCACAAGGAAAGCGCATCGCAGGACACGCCGGCACCGAGCAGCGATGAGGAGGCGAGAGTTAAGTTGCGCGCGTTGGAGGAACGTCTTGGGAGCGCGGAGAGCGGTATCAAGGAAGCCCTCGAACTTGGCAAGAACGCGGCTAAGGTCGGCGCGTCGACGGGCACAGCTGCTGCTTGGTGGAGCAAACTGGCCTCCGGTAACGCAGGCTCGGCGTTGACAATCAAGTCCGGCGACGGGCAAGACGTGACGTTGTTGATTAACCACTTGGTTGACTCGTCGGTGTACCGTTTGGCGAAAGACGTGGTAGCCCGACCGGACTTTGCGTTGTACTCTGCGGGCGCACAGGTCATTCCGGGACTCACGACTCAAACATACGAGATCCCGCCCGGCGGATTCCTCAGCCAGGTCGCAGGGTTCTTCGCTGGCAGCGGAACCGGCGCTATTGGCCGACCACCCGTCACAGCTCTGCACCACGAGACCAACCCTGGTCACTGCTGGCCGTTCTCCGGTCAGCAAGGACAGCTCGGTATCAAGCTCGCGGCGCCGACTTTCATCAGCGACATCACGATCGACCACGTCGCGAAGGAGCTCGCACCGGACCGCCGTGCTGCTCCGAGGAACATGGAGCTTTGGGGCTTCGTAGAGGGTAAGGACAATCTCGAGAAGTTGCAGGAGTGGCGGACGAAGCGCGAGGAGATGCGGATGGACGCGGCCCTGAACGGCGAATCTGCCGCTCAGGATGTGGAGCCGCCTGTCCCTGCGTCGCTGAAACACTGGGGCGAGGTCATCCGCGTCGCAAACTTCACGTACAACATCCACGCGCCGGACCATATTCAGACGTTCGCGGTTCCGCAGGAGATGAAGGATCTTGGCATTGATTTCGGCGTTGTCGCGTTGTTGATCGAAAACAACTGGGGTCGAGAGGACTTCACCTGTCTCTACAGGGTTCGGGTGCATGGCCAACCGCTCGTCGAAGCCCCTGCGCCGCTGCCAGAACAGTATGCCGACTCAGTCGCCTAGAGTGCCCTTGCCTTTATTTGTCTCTGCCTTAATGACCTGCGACGACCTGACGACCTCGGTTTCTACTCCACTTCTAGACTCGTTCCCGCCTTTAATTTCACTTATCACTTTCCGTTGACTGGCAGTATAGTGGTTTCTTTACTCGTGCCTAATTATCTGCATTCTCCTCAGTCTTCATTACTTTCCCAGAGTTCTAGTCTTCTGAAGTTCTCGTCGCAGTCCCCCTCAGTTGTGTATCTGATGTCTGCTGTGGAAAGCTCTGCCGCTCAATGTACAAGTACAACGCACACAATGTCGCTGAGTCGAGAAATGTTTGATTGTGATTCCCGTTTGCGCATTCAATAAGTATCCATCTTGCAGACCGTGGAAGGTTGGTAAGTCAAACATCTGAACAACCTGAATGATGGTGACTGCTCCCAGCGCTTATGTTAATGCACATTCCACCCTATCTCGAATCCCATCTGACCTATGTATGTTTTCCAGTGCTGTGCTTGTACCGAATTGCGTGGTATAGAGCTCCCGAAAATACACGTACACAGCTCGAGACTGCTGCGACTTGATGCTCGTAGTTGTGTGCAGTGCATCGCTGAGCAGGGTTGTGAGTACTCCTTGCTTACTTCCGCGGCTGTACTCAGTGGCAACGGAGGTTATAACACGGCGGCTGTGTCCGAAGACACTGACGACATACATATACGATGCTAACTAGAGCGGGCCTTGCCCAGATCCCCTGCTTATACCCCCTGATCACTGTTCACACCGCCACGCCTCTCACCTAACTTATATCTCCCGCTGTGACGACTGTCCGCGATACGACGATGCAAGAAATCGGCACCCTTGTTGTTGTTGTTTTGAAGGCACGGAACCTTCCCGACAAGCACTCCCTCTACAAGCAGGACGTCTTCTCGCAGGTAGTATTAGGAGGTAGCACGAAAGCGACCAAGATCGATATCAAGGGTGGGCAACACCCTGTGTGGGATGAAGAACTTCGCTTCCCGATATATCAGAAGACCAAGCAAGAAGACAGGCTCATGGAGGTGAGCTGCTGGCGGAAGGAGCCCCGTGGTGCGGAATGCATCGGAAAAGGCACGGTCGACGTTGAGGAAACTTTGAGGACAGGAGAGTTCGATGGTGCGTGTTCGCGATATCTGCCCGAGATTGCATGCAGACTGATACACAATGTCGAACATAGATTGGGTGAAGCTCGAGGAGAGTGGCACTTACCGCGGCGACCTCTACCTCGAAATGACCTACTACGCAGCAGGCCCTGTACCTCTGCAGCGACGAAAGACGAAGATGCCCGCCTCTGACCGACTGGTACGGTCTTCTCAGGCATATGCCTACCCAGGCTTGCAACAAGGCCGGTCGTCGCAGCCACCACAAGCATCCCGCCCATCGACGTCGCCTGTCCGCAATCCTCAAGCAACCCCAGCACATAACATGGGCGCATCGGCTCATCTTTCGCCTCCTACATCCACTCATACCTCACCACGCACGTCGCCGCGCTCAAAGTACGACGCGCTGCCGCCAATTCCACAGGATAACCTTTCTACCCAGTCGATACCCGATATTCTTCGGCCGGGTAACCCTAAGGGAGACATTCATTACAGTGAGAAGCCACATCCGCGGGACCCGACCGCCTCGCATACTAGCCCCGGCCACCATAGCTCGACGCCACCTGCGTACGGCGCGTACACTACTGTCAATGTGTCTCCTCCTCAGTCCCCGCCTCGCGGTACGGTCACGATCCCTCCGAGTTTATCGCCGCAGGGTGCCCCTTCCGTCCCTGCTTCATTGAGGGCTGGTCCTCCGCCAGGCAGAAATGACCGCTCAGCCAGTAGCAGTCCGCCCAGGCCTGCCATAAACATGTTGCCGCCCCAAAGCCCTGTTCACGTGCACTATCCCACTTCTCCGCCGTCAACGCCAAGTCTTCCTTTGCCCGGGCCTCAGCGAAATTACCCATCCCAGGGTGTTCCAAACAGCTATGCTCCGCTACCTGTCGCGCATACTGGACTGCATTCATCACCGCCTTACAGTCACGGCCCTGCCGCGTACCGGGGCAATGCACCTCCTCCCCAAGCCGAGGTCCGTTCGCAGTACTATTCTGCACAATTGCAGTCGAACACGCAATACTATACCCCGCAAGACCAGCCGCATGCGCACCGCTATCCTCAGGAGAACTCTTGTTCATTGCCCTCGTTCCCGGTTCCTTCGTTCCCTGTCGCTGAGCGGTACACCACCCCGCTCCCTCTCCCAACCGAGCCCGAGGGCATCCACACCCCTATCCCGACGCACCGTCAACCCCATCTCCAACCTCTAACGCCGGCCCCTGCCGCTAGCTCCGCACAGGATCCGCGCAGGGCTGCTCGCACACGCAGTCTAGAAGAACGTGATAAATCACTCGCGCTCGAGCTCGAGCACGAGGAAGAGGCGAGGAGGCGAGAGGCGGAGGAACGCGACCGAGCAGATGAAGAGCTTGCGAGGAAACTCGATTTAGAGTTTAACCTCGTCACGGACGAGGATCCGGCTGGGCACGCTGGGGAGGGACATAGTGTGCCTACGCAGACTCAGTGGCCTAGTGCGGATTCCGGCTCTCATGTTCCAGGCGCCTGGTGAAGCCATCGAATGACTATTAGTCGATGATTCGGTACGCATGTCACAGGATAGCCATACGAGTCCCGACAAAGGCAATGAATTTGTGACAGACTACGGTACCGCGGTACACTTGATTAACCGATGACCACTACACTATACAGGTACTCTTCGAGTCAATACACCACCAAACTACTGTAACATATTGTTGGAAGAAACAAACAGAGACCCTATCCTAGAACATCGCCCACATGCACGCTGTACCACGTGTTCAATAACTTGATTACCATGTTTCCGTACACCCATTCTGAATCGCGGGATGTCACTTCAATGTTGTTATGGCGGTTTCCTAGAACCTTCAAGCATTTCTTGATACGCTCGCTCTCGTCCAGTATATCAACGAGCAAAGTGCTTGACTGTGAGAGGTCGATAGCTTGTCCTGTAAACCCAGATAGGTTGTCGGCGATGATCGCGAGGTCGATCCAGGATGTCCACGTATATACGTGGTTCACGGAGGGGAATGCAGCGATGCTACAGAGCAATAACGAGCTTGGCATGTTCAATGATGCGCTCGTGCAGCTCCTGGTAATCCGGCCTTTCGCAAAGTTGTTGGCGGGGATGATCGGCGTCTCGTTCGAGCTGGCGAACTTCTGATACCAGTGTGATAGTAACATCAGCGAGGTGCCTGCCCAGTCTGCCATCCTCGGTCACGTCCCTTGCCGCAGCACTTGAACCCTGTTAAAGAGAGAATAAGTCAAAGAGAAGGATACGATACGAAGAGGGAAATTTCCTGCAAAACAGTTTGCTAAGCTTAGCTGATCACAGAGACATTGAACAACAGCCATCTCACGTCGCACTTCTGCCAGTCTGCTGAACGGTCCCGATGCACGAGATAGTGAGCTGAAGCAAATAGAAAGTTCACGATTGCGGCTGATTGTCTTCTGTTGGATCCTTTGGCTGAGACGACAGGTATGATGATCCAGGTTCTTGTCTGCCGTAGATAGCGTCCCCGAGACCCGGGCAGGTAGTAGCAAGTTCGGCGGTGGATGCTGAGGCTCTGCAAGCGAGACTCGGACCTGTTGAAACTCCAGCATGCTGAAGGTAAGGAGCCGGAGCGTGCTGAGCACATCTGCATCCGCCACCCGCATCATGATACTCCGGAAGCTCTCCGAAGCCCTTGAGCTCCTCAGCTTCTTTCTTGTGAGCTGGCCATGACCAGTCTGCCTCCGAAGGCTGCTGACTCTGTCAACAATATCGCTGATGTCCTCTTCACAGAGCTGATTCACGTGTAGTTGACGTTCGCACTCCATGTTATACTTCGTAAGCTCGATGTGTCGACGAAGTCACAACTAGAACTCGTGGCGTCACCTGGGATGGGATCATAACGAGGCTGGCAATGGATAGATGACCGCGCGAGTTCCTTGAGGGCTTCTGTGCGCTCAGCAAGACTGCTTACGACTAACGGGCTGCGACATTGATTGATGCGTCTAACGTCCCAGTTTTCGCACATTAACCACCAATGCTACAGGTGGCGACTCAACCTAAATGGACTGACTTTACAGCGCCGTTGTGTGAAAGTCAGTACACCTTGCCCACCAGTACACATCAGGTTGACAGACGATATCGCTAAGCTCCAGATCGACGAAATCCGATCACACGGCGCAACGAAGCTTGAAGCAGCAGCTACACGCTCTTCGACACAGGTACGAGAGGAGCGAGAGGAAAGATGCGGATATAAGAGTGCTAGAAGAGATACAGTGTACATCTATCTACTCTGACTAACTAACTGGCTGACTGAACGGAGAGCGCGTGACGAGGCGGACGATTACAGGACAGTTGCGTCGATACTAGGGCAGGGTGCAGCGATCGGTGCGGGGGCTGGGGCTAATATCTGGCAGCGGCGAGCAATGCGGCTATGGGGAGTTGTCGAGGGGTGGAGGGGAGGGGGAGACGAGGGGGAGGCTGATGCACAAATGGGCCGGACGGCGTGTGGAAGCGAGAGGCCGATGGACCTGCAACGGACGAAGACACGAACGTACGGCCGTCCGGGTGGAAGAGACGCGCGCTGGAGAGTGCGCTGGCGCACGTCGCTCTGCACGCGGATCGAGGGAGAGAAGAAGGAACGCGGGTAGCACATGCAATGCGGCACCAGCAATAAATAAGGCGAACGGGGACAGGGAACCGGGTGGCGAGTCCCGTGAATGGTGGTCGCGGAGGATGGGGTTATCCAAGGTGACGAGGGGTATTGGGTGATCGATACCAGGAGTAGGAGAGGAAGAGGATGGGAGGGATGTAGATAGAGGGCTGCTCGACTCGACGAGCTGCCACTCGTAAGTTGACGAGGTTACATTTGGAGTTCTCATTGGGTTTGCAAGAACATTTCATGATGACGAGTGATATTTGGCTGAGGCGCTTTGCTTGCGGTGAAGAGGATGGGGTGGCAGTCGTTCAAGAGAAGTTGGACCACGAGATAACGTCCTGCCTCGCCGCGCCGGGCATGTCCAGGGTGACGGTCACGCCCAAACTCGACGTGCGTATCGGCCGCTCCGCCCTGAGGCCCTTGATCGGCTTGACGAACACCCACGCGGGAACCGCACCAAGCTCGACGTCGCCCGGCGCGAACACGCTGTCCCGCCCAACGATGCACCACCCGTCGTCGAACGTGTTCACGATTGTCACGTGCTCCCCCAGGCTCAGCACCAGCTCGTCCGGCAGCGTCGGCTGGAACAGCTGCCGCACCTTCCGCTTGTTGCCCTCGTCGAACGTCGACAGCACCGACGCCGTGCTCTGCCGCTTGTTCGACTGGCTCGAGTATGCGGACGCCACACTCAGGAACGACGCCGTCGACGTCGGCCGCAGCAGCGAGCTCCGCCAACTCCGCGTCGACTCCCGCGGCGACTGCGGCGACCCGCTCCGCGCCCCGCCCTCAGCCGCACCGGTAGCGAAAGGCGCGAACGGCCGCGGCAGCTTGCCCTCCGCGGCGTAGTACTCAATGATCTCCTCTTTCGACGCGTTCTTCTTCAGCACCGCCTTCTCGGGCATGATCACGCTCTTCGTCAGTTGCGCACGCGAGAAACCGTTGCCCTTGGCTTGCATCATCTGCGGCCCACTGAACACGACAAGTCAGCAAACATTCGTATTCGCATCGAGCGACGCAGGGAATAATCGTGCAGGCTGATCTACGCGCATATATCGACGCATTAATGATGTGCAACGTATCCCTGCTCGAAACAGGTCACATAACTCGTCAGCATCTGTCCAGGTACGCCAGCCAAAGTGGCATCACGACTGGTCAGCGTGATCATGATCTCGTCCTGTCGAACAGCTTTCATCCGCCGCAGCTTGAACCCGGCTGAACGCGCTCGCCACGCACCAACCGCAACCCGTCGCGCAGGAAAGATGTTCGAAAGGCGTAACCTCTTCGCGCGGACCTGGAGAGCTAAGGAGCAATAGTAGACTCAGGCGACGACCCGTACGCGCTCCGGCACTCACGGACTTCCTTGCGGAAAGGCAGACTGCCGGAGCGCGCATACTGGCATTCAACAATCAACTGGCGCACGCTGCGGAGCGCCTCAGACACGGAGCAGCGAGCAGCGAACGGCCCAAGCAATGCAGTCACTGGAACCGACCCACCCAACAGAAATGGTGGCTGTCCGAAGCATAGTCTAGGATGAGGTGCTCACCTTCCATCTGCCCCCTCTACCGCAGTCTCGACGCGAACAGTAGGGAAGACAGAGATGCGGGTCTGCCATGCCTCGCGGTCCCTCCTCGTGGCGACCCGTTTCCTCCAGAGATAGATACCAATGCAGAGGGCGGCAAGGGCCGCGATGGCCCCGGCGATGGCAATGCCGGCGATCTGAATAGTGTTCGAATTGAGACTGTCGCTGCGGCGACTCAGAGGAGCGGGCGGCATGGTTGCGGACGCGAGTGTTGAGAGCGAACGTGCAGTGCAGGTGCGACTCGAATGCGGTGAAGTGACTGAGGCTGCCGAATGTGTTCGTCTTCAGATGGCGTCGTAAGTAATGGGCGGGCCTTGCTGCTGTGTGACCGCGACCGCCAGGCTGCGTAGGCAGATATTTAGTGAGTGAAGGTGGCTTTTCGAGAGAACGTGAGGGAAACGAGTGTCGACGGACGCGCAGTCCAGCTATCGGACGAGCTGAACAGGCTGTCCGTGGTGTATGTCGTCGCTGGAGGGAAAGGGCTGGCCGACGACGAGCACAGCGGGGGTGGGGAAGAAGGAAGGAAGAGAGGTGACGGCGGCTTGGGCCTCATACAAGCGAACCACCCGGTCTCCGTCGCGAAGGTGATGGGAATGTATCATTGTGATGCTCGCTGCCGTATCGGGACTTCGGATCTGGGCCGATAACCTATTAGCTCCCGCCGAGTCGGCGAGTCCCGCGCCCGCTCTTTCAGTCTCTCATCAGCGTCTGCCTTCCCCCGCCACGCTCAGCCTGCTCTGCGCCAGCCATCTTCACGCGACCGCATCTTCGACGATGACTGGCACCAATGCACGCCGAACTATGCAAGGGATTCAATTCTGACTGCGGTGCAGCCCTGCGTTGTCCCTCTCTCGAACACGACGCAACGCATACTCGGGTGCAGTTGGAGCAGAATTGTGGAGTGCCCCCCTTTCTTGCATGACGAGAGCGGCAGCCGGCTGCTGCGTACTTGGATCGATTGATCTCCCGGGTGCCCTCTTCGCCGCTCGCGGCCCATCGACCCTTCGTCATCAAACTCAACGCGCCTTCAAAGAGATACTCACTTGGGCGCTCTGTTGATTTCGTCCGGATCCAGACATGGCTCGTATAGTCACCATTAGGTTTGCTCCTGCCCAGAGCTCCAAGAAAGCAGGCGGATCGTCCAGCGCACTGCCCCGATCGAGCCTGATCCTTGCTCACGCACGACGACGGTACACTGGTGTCCCCAGTGAGCAAGTGCTGTAGTACAGTGATTAATACTTAGTACAGTCACGAACAACCGCAGGTCCAATTAAGTATTCGCCCCGGTCTGCGCAGTCGTATAAGAGACGCAAGCACGCGTCCTTCGCAAAAGGACTATGGTCGCGGAGTTGCGCATGCGTACCGAGACCCACGAGCTTCAAGTGTGGATCTAAACAAAGTATCAACGCACCAATGCATATACTTACAACATATGATTTAAATTATGGTGATCTTAAGGGAGCATATTTGTGGTGCAGTTCTCGACACAAACCACATTTATGGTGTGCGTTCGAAGCGATAGTAGTCCAGTGCACCGTTAATGCACTCCTTCATCCAGCGCTCTTCCCGATAATATGGATGGCAGATAAACAGAATCATCAAATCCCCCAAACGGTTCCTACCGTCCCATGACCCTCTCCTCGTTTTCCGCTTGCTCCTTCATTGCAAGATACTCAAACCACGGCGGGTAAAAGCGTGACCATGCCCAGCCAACGAGCCAGAGCCGGCCGTCGTCTCCTACGATGATATTGCGCATGTTCAGGTCCTGGTGGCAGGGAACAAGCGGCGAGGTCCCCATGATGGCCTGTAACGTCACGGATCGGAGGAAGGACGATTGCGACTTAAGCCGCACCGGCTTCTTTGGATTCCTGATTACAACGTGTTGAGCATCGTCGAACCAGGAAGACAACTCGTCGCACATGTCAAGGCCTCAGACGGCTGCGCGGTGTCATCCTCGTGCTCCTGGCTCAACTTGGCCACGGTCGTCTCGTTAACACGGTAGATGTTGTCGTCTCCGAGCGCAATATGATCGCAATACTTCTTTCTGCTCTGCATAAGGGCGAGCATAAGCTCTGCATCCGTCAGACCTTCCACACTCGACTGCCAGGAGGGTCAGTCAGTTGCGACTTCAAGAACCGCCAGAATCAGCTTGCACGGACCGCATAGTCAGATCGAATACCTCCTAGAGTGCGAGAAGGCGACATCCAGTCTGCTAGGGCGTATTCACTAGCAGTAGCGATGAGATCGTAGCCTGACGCTACCAAAAATACAGCGAAGGAGGCGCAACTCGAGGACGCGGTCACGGTATCCTCACGCCTCGGGATTGGCTAGCTTTAAGCTAGGGACGCCCGACCGCCCAGTCTACTTAGGCGCCAGTGACAACGGTTCCAAGGACCAACCGAGTATACTCTGCGTCGTCAAGAGCTCAACAAGACTGAGCACCTGCCTTGCTAGTTGTCCCCACGGAAGTGACTAGTGAAAGTCATGCTCAAAAAATTGTACGCCACGTTCCAGATCGTTTGTCCATACAGGCGACGAATTCCCGGAGAATTGGTACTGAGAAGGGGAATGCGCACCGTCGCATTGCGATCATGTCCCAGCTTGGGCCACACCGCCTGCAGCATTGATAGATGGACAGACTTCCGTGCGATTTTCTGTTGCTTCCCGGCACAAACTCGAGTGAGAAGAGGGGAAGATTCTGCCATAGATAGACCATACACGTCATATCACCATAATGTTATCCAAGCAGACGCGTGCAGATCTGCGTAGTGTTATGCAGAACTCCGCCCTTCAGGTGGTTCAGATGTCCGCATAAACATCAGGACCGCCTCGTACGTCGCCCACGCGATCGCCGAGTTCAGTGGTTTGCGCGATAGCCGGAGTAACGCGCCATCGAAGAATCCAAACAGTCCGCGTTCCTGGCAAGAGGAGCGTCGGATGAGCAGCGAATGAAAGGAAAGGGAGAATCAATGCAATCCCAAAGACGCACCCGATTGATGGTGAGGATGCTCCGCACGAAACCATGGTACTTCTCGTCAGTGCGGACTTGCATCTTTGTCTGCAGCAAGAGCAATCAGAGCGCATATAAGCAGGGGAGATAGGTGAGACAGCACATACTTTGACAACGTCCAGCGGATGAGTGGCGAGAGTAGCCAAGACACCTGCAGTTGCGGCTGACACGCCGTGGACGAGACCAGACTGTGCCGATGTTTCCGGGTTCATGAAGACCGCTGTGAGGGCAAGGAGTGCGCAGCCTGCGCGAAAGAAAGGGGGACAAGAGACGCACGAATCTCCGTCTTCAGCTGCTCGTAGCAGAGGACGAACAGCCCTGCGTACGGCGCATCACGGAAGGACGTGGCAACTACACCACGGAAGAGCTCAGAGGGACCCGCGCGCACCAGGGATCCAATTGCGCTATATATGTTACTATACTCGTAAAGCTTGCTCTATATGGCACATACGCATTGCCGAGTTCAGTTTTTGTTCTGGGAGATGCATTAAGCACGATAACGCACCTCGTACCGAGCTTTGAGCACGGTGAATGGATTCAGGAGTGCACCGACGGCCACCCGCGTGAAGGCGCCAGCGAGCAGGTTCCCCTGTTTACTGAGCTTTGGAAGCACAGATCCGGAGCTGGTGCGTTCCGCTCCGACTGCGAAGTAGGGATTTCCTGCCAGCATGGTGCGCACTTGGTTCATACCGGCGAAATACAGCGCGACGCCAGGGACGTTGCTGATAACACAGATGCGCGTTGGAGAGTGTGTGGGAATGGGCGAAGTGGTAAGACGCACCGCAGAAGTGTTGCCGTTGTCCCCCGCCATAGGCCAAGCACACCATCCGTGCGGACGATGTCACGCGCTATAGAAACGACTGTTCCTGCATGACTAGAGCGCATCACTATAGAAGCAGCCCGCTAACCAACACGACATACCTGGAAATACGCACTCGTCTGTCTCCCTGTTGCAGACGCGTCTTCAATAGATCGACTGCTCCATATGTTCAGTCTAGCTTGAGGGAAGTATTTCGCCTGACTCACGTGGCTGCAGTGTTATAGTGGAAGCTAAGCCAGAGACAGCTCCTATTATTGATGTCATTCAATGGCACGAATGAGGCATGCACGCATTCAAGCGTACCGGAGAGGAGATGTTGACCCGCATTGCTCATGAATTCGTTCCGAAATTGTGAATTTGCTCGGCAAGACTGCAGTCGTCTGCTGTCGCCGGATTAAGTGACTAGCTGTTGCTGAATTATGGTGGTTAAAAGACCACAAAGTATTGGACGTCAGAGGAAACGGAGGAATGACTAGGCGGCATCCGCGCGAGTGCGAGCTCGAAATAAAGTCTCCCGCACGCCGCCGCCGCAACTCGGAGCAAGCGCGACGCGCGTCTGTCTGGTGCACGGTCACGTGTGAGAGGGTTCCGCGTTAACGGAACGCGCCATTCTCGACGCGCTCCAGCTCACATCCGACGGGCCATTCACGAACGGTTCAAGAACGCCTGAGTTAGCAGAGTTGACACATCCTCATTCGCATAGATATAAATCACGTAAACATATTATAGAAGATTACAAAATAACCAACGCCCACAAGAACGAAGACATAAGCGCGAGCCCGAGAAAGAGGATTGGCGTGGGCCAGTGTTAATTGGTACTATAATATGTATGAGCATAAACCTTTTTAACACTAGTAAATTTCACACCTAGGGTTGGCGTAACGCCAAGGGGCCTCGCATCGTCTTCATATTGTCTCCGCATCGTTCGTGTTGCTTCAACTAGCTCCGCACTTGGTGCCCGCACTGTCAAAGAACGCTCAATGGATGGCGTCAAGAGTAAGATAGGTAAAATACACGAACCGTGAAGTATACCAACAGAACATGTTCCGACAATGCCGAACAGGGGAGGGCGACTTGTTGGGTGGCCTGTCTGCATTTACCGACGCCGGACTATGTGTCCTGTCGGTGAAACGCTGACCAGCTTTGATCGTGTACCCGCAGATGTCGATTGCAGGCCACAAATGTCGCAGTTTGTACTGCAGTTCAGGAGATCAGTATAATGTCGAAGGCAGTAAACACGAAGCATACCACGAGTGAAACTGCAAACAGGTTGACCCGTTACCCAGTCCCCTGGAGAGATGCTCCAATAGTCGTCACGGTCAAATGACGGGATATTGACAGCCGGCCTGTGATGTCGCGCCAAAACTGTGGCATCGACATGCCATGTGGCCCATCTGCAGTTGACTGACAGCTGCCTCCTTGTGCATGACCGCTCGCTGCCTGCAACAGATCTGACTCCATAAGACATAAATTGCGAAGAAATGCGCTTACCTTGAGCAGCACCATTCAAGGCGAGCTCGTACCCTGATAACTTCCTTGCCCCCAGCGCCCCCGATCTCCAGTCGCCTGAGTTTCTGTTGTTTCTCTGCATACCTTCTCCAGACCGTCCACCCAGCCGCCTCTGAATGTCCACCCCTTCACCCTCTCCTGAACCCCACTCCCTCTACCTACTCTCTCTGCCCCCTACCTCCTCTTCCACCCCCTCCGCACCCCTCACACCCGCCCGACAACCAACGCACCCTCCCTCGCCTTCTGCTCCAGATACACGAACTCCAAACTGCCACGGAACGCATCGACTCTCTCTTCCAGCACCGCGATCTGCACGTCCTTCGCACTGTTCTGCTCCTCGAGCTTAGCAATCGTCACGTTCTTCGTCAATGCCTCGAAGTGCATGGTGTCAATGGACCCGTTGAAGGCGTCGACCGAGTTCTGCAGAGCGTTGTTCTGATTCCCGAGCGTGGCGATGAGCTCGTCCTTCTCGACTGCGGTTCCCTGCAGTCCGCGGACCTCTTCCTGAAGCACAGCAATCACCTTGTCCTTCGCGTGCAACTCCAGGTCCTTGGACTCAAGTGTGCTGCAGGCAGCGTCGACCTTCTGCTGCAGGCCGTTCATGAGCTCAGACGTCGTCTTGTCTTGTTCGGACGCCTTGCAACGCAGCCGCTTGTTCTCCTCACCGAGAATCGCGATCTCTGCATCCTTAGCCAACGCGAGGGGAAGCCTCTGGGCCTTCTCCTCGTCGAGCTGCGCGATGATGGCGTCCTTGTGGAGTCCAGCGCGAACAAGATTGGCCTTCTTCTTGTGGAGCCGTGCGATCTCCGCGTCCCTGTCGGAAACGTCGCGGATCAGCTGGTCTTTGTCCTCGTTGAGCTGTGAGATCTCCGCGCCCATGCCGGATGTCTCGTGGAGCAACCGGTCGTTCTTCTCGCTGAGCGCGGCGATCTCCTTGCCCTTATCCTCGACCGTCGCAGCCAATACGCGGTTCTCCTCCTCGAGCTCGTTGATCATGGACTCCTTCGCGGAGCCGTCGAAGAGCGCAGATTCCAGCGTACCCTGGAGAGAGTGCGACTCCGTTCGCAGCCTCTGGGTCTGTTGCACCATCTTTGCGAGTTTCTCTGCGGAAGACAGCGAGCTCGTGTCGAGACGGAGGCCCAAAGCGCGAGCGACCTCCACGTACGCGCCCTCGATAAGCTGTTCAAGTTCTGGGCTCTGGTGCATCTCGGTGTGGAGACGTTCATCGAGTTCGGATTGCTTCGCCTTCTCATCCTGATATACTGCATCGACTTCCGATCGTTTGTGCTGCTCAGACCGAAGGGCTTCTTCGAGGTTCGAACGGTCCTGCTTGGCGATCTCTAGTGCCCGCTCCGAGGCGGTCACGTCGTGCTCGAGGATAATTACGCGGAACTCCCAAGCCGTGATCTCCTCCTTGGCCTCGCTCAGGCTCATGAGGGTGTCGTGGTACTTAGTCTGCTCTATCTCGAAGTCGCCCTTAAGGTTCTTGTATCCAGCGACGACCCTAGCATGCCTGCGACGGAGACGGCTGAGAGCTTTCTTTCGACCTCTGGAGACGCTCCGATGTTCTGCGAGGGTGTCTCTGAGGAAGAGGATTTCGGCCAAAAGCTGTGTTGAGGTCGGTGTCAGCCACCGAACAAGGCACTAGGCAACGCGAAACACTACCTGAGAGCGAGACTTCCTGTTCATGTAAGTATCGATCGCCTCGTCGATGTATGCGAGCATGACGTGGAGCAATACCTGGAACTGCCGAAAAGTGAGCACAACCCACTAGCCGTTCTAACGCAAGAGACCAACCCTTGACTTGCAAATCGATTCCTTCGCGGGGATGCTCGGTGGAAAGACGTAAGCCGAGAGAAGTGGGAAGACGCCGAAGTAGACCGCAGAGTAAACGAATACACCGCACACCAGGAGGAACGAGACGGGGACCAAGGGACCGAACGCACGCCCAAGATCATCCGAAGCTGCCTTCAGCGGTCCATCCAGTAAGAGCGACTGTACCAGAGCGGTGATGACCAGAGATGGGATGCCCCTATTCAGGGACCATAAGATAGTAGACTTCTGTCGCATATTGGAAGTGGGGTAAGGAGCGTAGAGTGTTTGCGTTAAGGCACGGGCAGGTGGTGGAGAGGAAGAAGGAACGAACGAGGAGACGTTCTCTGCCACTCCATTCTGATATACCCCATGCCTGCGGCTGACCGGTAAGTTGAAGACATTGCCAGCCTCGTCTGTCGAGGCTTCCTCGCGGACTGGCTGCCGCACCAACGCCGTTACGAATCTGCCCGCCGCGCCGGGCTACGGCCCACGGGGGCATTAGATCGGGGATGTCACCTTGAGTACTTGAGTCCTAGTCGACGTATGGCACTCGCACTAGAGAAAGGAGGTTCATGGTCTGCTGGAATAGAAGCGGAAGGGAAACAAGAAAGGGAAGGGTGAGTGGCAGTACTAGGTACCAAGTACTGCACGCACTTCTGCGAATCTTCTTCATTCACAGTACCTTCCTAAGTTGGACTTGTTGTGCCACCCACGCGGACGAAAAACGTAGAACGTAGAACACTCACCTGCAGCACGCCCGCCAGTCACAGCGCATATGACGGAAAAGGCTCAATAAATTATTGAGGCATGTCAACACTGTACACTACTCTGTTGTAACACGTTCGTACAAAACTTTTACAATTCCTCCTCTAAGTTATTAATGTCCAGTACAACTGACGTGCGCCGACCAATCGCAATCATCGTCACAGAACAAATTAAGTCACAGCAACGCCGCCGGGGAGGGCACGTCGAGAAAGCGATTAAAACAGTCACCAGAGCGTGTACGAGAGAAAAGGGCCGGATTACAACAAGACGTTAACAACTGCGATACAAGCTGGAGAGCAGACCGTGGGAAGAAGTGTGGCGGCGGAGGGAACTTGAGAGCGATAAGATAGGCGGGAAGCGTGCAGTTCGTGATCGGGTCGTTCGGCGGGTATGGGAAGGATGGGAAGGGCAGGGGCGGATGTGTATGATCGATACAGCGTGAACGGGAGTGATTAGACGAGCGCGGCAGACTTGAGGTAGTCACGGAATATCGAGTCGCGAACGTCGGAGATGATGCTTTGCATCGCCTTCGTGTTCTGCAGCAGACTCATCAAAATCTACATCATGAAGAAGGACGATGCGGGACATACGACGACGCTCGTTAGATGGGTATAGAGCACCCGCTTGCCTTCGTTGTTACGTGTATGCACTTGCGTGAAATGCGCCTTAAAGTATGATACAACTGCGTCGACCTCGTTCGGCCGGTCGCCGTAGGACGTGATGCTGCCGGCGGATTGTCAGACCACTGCCTCGCTGATAAAACCACAGGTGACATACTATTTCTTGACCTTGACACCTCGGGCTAGCTTCTCCGCGAGGACGTCCGCCTTGTCTAGATTACGCATCATGAACAACACGCTCGCTATAGGAGCAAACCACGTACTAAGAAAGAGAACTAGATGCGCCTGTTTGAGCAGCTGGTTCGAGCATATCTGCTTGAAGAGCTGCAATGAGTCGTCGATCCGATTTGTCCGTGGATCCTCACTCAGATACTATCAATGCGTTAGGTACCCCTGATCCCAACGATACCAGTGAAAACTTACTTGATCGAATGCGCTGACGGGCGCGAGGAATATGATGGCCGTTGCGTCGTCGAAGTATGGAACCCAGGTGTGCCTCTGTCCCCTCGCACCGCCAACGTCGTAAAGATGCCAAGTAACATTCCGGCCATGTAATGGGACGTCGAAGACGTGCTCCGCGACTCCCATGGTCTGTATCCGCGCGTGAAGGATGTCATCTGCCAACGTGGTCAGCCCTGTCATTTACGTCGAGTTTGAACATTCACTCACCGATGGTGGGAATGTAGCCGGGTGCAGACACACGGGCGATGTTATCCATGAAACTTGCTCAGCCGTTAGCAAGCCTGGCTAGTATAGCGACACAGAAAACTCACTATTCTGCCCACTCTTCTAGCCTGAGTTTCCGGTTCTCCCGCAACCTCTTGACGGCGGGATGTTGCCAGAGTTCCCGAGCATCATCCTTACACGACATGAGCACCATCGCAACCTCCTCTACCAATTTGTCCTTCTCCGGCTCCGGCGGCTCCGAACCATCCATGTCCACGCTCTTGCGCTCAGGGGCGGCATTTTCGAGCGCGCTCCGTTGCCCTGTGAAGCTGAAGCGACCTTTCGCACTACTCGTCCGCTCCCTCGACTTGCCGAACGTGATCCCGAAAGTCCGCGCTTGCCAACCCGAGCGAACCATTACACTGCCTTTCCCGGAGCCTGAGACTGAAACACCGCCCAGGCGATTCGCGAGCTGTGATTCGAGTTGGACAAGAGGCGACAAGCGTAGACGGAGAGTGGATAGTTGCTGGTCCATGGAGGGCGATGGTGATGGCTGCAGAGTCTCGCGACTCACACTTGCGGCGGTATTCCCTCCGAGTTTCTCGCTGTCGGATTTTGCAATTCGGCTCTCCGGGGTGCCATATGCGAGGTTCATCTTCTCTACGACATCATCGTCCGAATCACCCTCGGCGAACAAGTCGAGTGCCTCGAGGATACGCAGGACAGGCCGAACGATGTTGTACTGAATAACCACTCGCCAGGAGAGCCGCTCTTCATCGAGCGAGGCCGGGTTGTATATGAGTTGAAACTGCTTCTGTAGCGTGGATTTGCCTGACTCGGCCTGGCCAAGGAGGAGGAGCTATGATGATCCGCATTAGCTGACAGAATTACTCGGGTCCGCGGAAGGTGGTGCGAATGGAAGGGTTTCAACAATTTGACGTCAGGCAGCAAGGCAGCGCTCTTTACATGTCATAGGAAAAGTACACATCGCGTCGCAACGAAGATGGGGAGGAGACGCGGCCCCACATGAGGCCGCACTACGGAGCGGCGAGGAGAACGCAGACTCACCTTGACATCCTCCTTACGCTTCTTCATGCGCTCCCTATCCTGCTTAATGGCCTCATCAATGCTGTCGCTAATCTTCTTCGCGTTCGCCTCCCGCTGGAGACGCGCTGAGCGATCGTCCGAGGACTCCGCCGCTGGGGGCCGCATGATTGCGGAGAATGGATCGCCAGGCTCGGTGGCTACACTGCGGAGGGAGGGCGGCCTCGATGTACGGATCATGGCCGACGCTGGTGACGACGACGACGGGGAGGGGGGGTGGTGGTGGCAGCGAGAGGACAGCAGTGGGAGTACATGTGTGATGCCCGCCCTCTTTTAGGCTGGCTGGGGTGACGGCCGCCCATCGACGTGATGTGTGTTAGAAGCTGCCCGTAGATGGAACCATTGCACCCAAGTAGCCACCGATCACCCGGTTCCCGATCGCCGGCCCCGGCCGCACCGCCGACCTCCCAGCCAGTCACGAGCGGCGGACGCCCGGCGGAGGGGCGGCCTCGCCGGGCAGGCGCCGGGTGTCCAGCTTTGTGGCGTTTGTATGTGCGCGCCTGCGGTCTGGCGACGGCGCGCGCACCCACCGCCCCCGCTGTGACAGGCCGGACGTCGACCTCGCGCACCCGCACCGCCGCGCACGTCGCGCCTCCATCCCTTCACTGCCTGCTCAGATTAGCCTGCATAGGATAACGAGGTCATGGTGCGCACGCTATGCTCCGTCCACATTTGATGGAATCATGATGGCCTGATTCACTCCAGTCAGTCACTCTCCATACCTCCCTCGGCGACATCAAGGTCTGCTCGCACACCCATATGCTCCCGTTCGCACCGTGAGCTCAATGCCTTCGTCTCCTAGATCGAAGTCTTCTGCGAAACCGTACCGAAGACTGCTGAGGTGAGCACGCCCCGCGCATCCTGCATTCCGACGACCCAAATGGAATGACCTCCATTGTAAACCAGAACTTCCTAGCATTATGCGCCTCAGGATACTATGATGGATGCATCTGGCACCGTAACATCAAGGGCTTCATGGTTCAAACGGGCGATCCTGCTGGCCCCGGAAAGGGTGGTCAGAGCATCTACGGCGCCCCCTTCGCGGACGAGATTCGTTCCACGCTCAAGGTCGGCCCGCTCGGGGGTTTGAGAGTACCACGTACTGACAGCGGACGCCCGTCAGTTCAACAGCCGTGGAATCGTCGCCATGGCGAATGCAGGCCCGGACACGAACAAGTCCCAGTTCTTTATCACGTACGCAAAACAACCCCACCTCGATGGGAAGTACACTATCTTTGGCAAGGTACGGCCCCTGCTGCAGCGATGGAGTGTAACAAATCGTGCTAACTGGTCCGAGGCTAGGTCATCGACGGCGTAGATACCACGCTGGACGCCATGGAGCGTGCCCCAGTGAATGCCAAAAACCGCCCGTTGACAGAAATCAAGTTGAACAGTGTAAGTGGTCTCTGAAGGCCGCTTGTGCTGCTGCGAGTACAGGCGTATTCGGTTCCTCGGTGAGTAACGTGGATGACGCCCCCTCGGAAAAAATTCCTGTGACGTCTTTTGCGATGCAATTCCCCGAGGAACCGAGTAAACCTGTGTTGCACCTCTACTGCGCCGCAGACTGCAGTCGCAGCATACAGTTCTCTGACTGAGTTCTTGCTGTCACCTTCCACAGGTTACAATACACGCGAATCCCATCGCTGATGCCAAGCTGGCGGGCCGATAGCTGCGCCTTCCGCCGGCCCTCCCTCACCTCCGTTCTGGACGACGGCAGAGTCTGCTGATCATCGAACTCGGAAAGCAAGGCCCACGTTCTCTACGTCGGCGTTGATACAGCGATAAGCATCCTACGTAGCCGTCACATCAATCTTCCATGCCTAACCCGAGAGCACCCAAGAGCTAGCTATAAGTAGTAGGCTATGGCGCTAGCTGATGATTCAGACATCGACCGAACATCGACGACGGACGTTATCTTGCTTGACTGCATGTGGCTGCGCCACAAAGCGCATTGATCGTCGATTGGTGCACTAGTCCTGTTATGGTATGTACCGTTGCAGTCTCAGAGTGGTTTCAGTTGGGAGCAGTTGGGTCTCAGGCGCGCCAAAACCCGGCTTGCACTCTCGTCAACTCGACGGTTGGCCGTCGCGAAGTTGTCGAGTTGTCGAGGATACAAACCTCTATATGATATGTGTTTATTACTCGCTATAATTAGCCTTAGTGTGGTCTGCCCTGGTAGATGGCTAATCACTAACCGAAGCACGGCGGTCGACCCCGGTGCTAGTTGTCACACTACTAGTACAGTGTAGCGAGTTCTATGGGTCAGCGTCTCTCCAGCTCTCGGCCGACCAGAAGCCTTCCAGGACCGATGAAGTACTGTTAGTGCGCGTTACGCCTACCACGATGATTCACAGATTTCTACGAGTCCGTTCCTAGAACATCAAGACCAAACTACTAGATGACGTCGGTTCCTCCGGACGTGTTGTGATGTACGATGCTTATGCTCCTGGAAATGTACGGTGAGCGATCCTCATAATCCGTTCGTTGCGTTTGAAGGAGTTCACTAGGGCAGTCCGGTGTGTCGGGCAGGAGCGGATATGGAGTCTGAGGACAGCGAACGTGAGTACTCTGAAACTGTGACCGTGGAACTTATATGGTTTTACCTCGTAGGAAAGACTGGGCTACCATCCGCGGGATCTTCCATCACGACATTGCAGTCAAGGTCGCAGTAGACGTTGAGCAAACGGCCCGGCACGGAAAGTAATCCAAGCTGCGGTACCCCGGCGTGGACAAGGCTAGGATGACGCGCAAGGTCGATGCCAGGGCCATATCGGTGTGTACTTGTTGGCTTACCTCGATCGGTGAATAGCCCCTTTGCAACGTTCGTGCCGCCGGACAAGTTGATGTGTCGTCTTTCAGGGTGAATATAGGGAATACTTCTCTGTTTGGCCTTAAGGATCTCGAGCTTGAAGGGACCCAGTACAGCACTGTCCTCGTCGTCTTGTGCGTTTTTCTCGGCTTGGCGCCCTAGATAGCTCAGTGACATGCGATACCCAGCTTCATCCCATACTGTTCGAGATCCCTTCTATGCAGTTGTCAAACGACTCAGGACCCATGCTTGGTGTACGTAAATCTTCCCCCCGATTTTTCCCCTCAGCCAGCCTCAGTACTGCTGTCCATGTTCTACTTCAGCCTCCTCTCTGTCGGCCGAGGTCTCGCTCGGAACTTCTCCGGATGTGTCGCTACAAGATTCTTGGCAAGCACATACATCTGTCCGCTTGTTATCTACCGGCTCAGTCGAAAATGGCGTCTTTCCTGCCAGTCTATATCTTGCAAGTGGTGCTAGTTCCTCGTACCCGTTGGCTGGTGTTAACAGGACTGAGTCGCGCGAACAAGACGAGAATATATCGTACGTATCAGACAGGATAACAGTTGGGCTTTGGCTCCGGGCCTATGACGGCAGCCAGGCGTGTGCCTACCGAAGTGACGAGGCGCATGGATGAGGGATGACAGCTTGCAGACGGAATATACCAAATTCCCTACAGTGACAGCCAGGTGCGTGGCAATGCTAGGGAATACTTGGGGCCCGGCCAGAAGCTCCAGAAGTGCCCACTCAACGATCTATCGTGAGCCCAGAGGTCCGCGTGAACGACTGCAACTCGCATTCCGGCCTCCAACGCATGCTCGATGCGACTTTTCAGAGCGTCCACGATGGCAGGCGTCAGGCCAGAGAGGGCGAAGATCAATATGATCACTGCTGACCGGGATCGTGCATGCAGGGATCAATGCCCACCGATCAGGATCGCGGTTGTCAGAGCGGCACTGAAGTGAGAGAGTGAGGGAGCCCAACGAGCGGTGGCGAGAGAAGTCTGTTTGATCCAACCAGTCTATGCGAGTGTTCGGCAAAGTCAACGCTTCGTGTCACATAATAGCGCACTGTTGCTCACCTCCAAGTTCGTCGAATTCGCAGTTTTTCTAGCGTTTTCGCGGTTCTGCGGAAAAGCTGATCGAGTCACGGTTCCGAATGCTCGAGTCCGCGCAGTACCGGCCACCTCAGTCTCTCGAACCTCCTGAGTCGCAGCCCAAAGGATCCCATCAAAAGGGCCGTCAATATCTCATCGACGGGCTTGAGATCAATGGACGGGGTCATCTGCATGACTATCAGTTCCTCGACGCCGCCGCCCGTATCTCTCTACTACGGACGATGCTCGCGGAAATGTCCGGCGAAAGAACCACGCAGTTGATGTCCTTCAGCTGCAGCGTCTTCAAGGAGGGAAACGCGAAGATCAGCGCCGGCACGTGGGCAGGACAGTTACAGGTCGTGCTGTACAGCAGGAGCGTCTTCAGGCGCGGAAAACCGAACACGGCAGCGATGGCAGCCCGCTGATCGATCGCGTCGATGCGTTCTGAGCCGGGGCTGAGCTGCTTCATGAAGCCCGACCAGTCGAAATCGCAGATGATGGGTGTCGCGACGTTCGGGAGCCGGCGGAAGACCTGGCACATCAAGTCGTAGCGAAGTCCTTCAGACCTGCGCTTTGTGTGGAGGTTCATCACCGGGAGGAGCAACTCCCGCACGAGGTCGCCTACACCTGCACCGGGAGAGGTCGCTGCGCTCGACTCGAGGGCTCCGAGAAAGCGCAGCGTGTCGCGTGTGCGCGTCAGCCAGACGCACTCGAAGAGGTGCTGACGCGTCCTCGGGATCCATGCAGAACACGTTAGACTGCATGCTCTGAGGGCGAGAGCCTATCATCGTCCAGGTAATCAAGGATGTGCTCTTGCAGCCCCAGTGGCAGGCGCGGATGTGCCATGTCGCCCTTGTTGACCCGGAGTAGGGTCTTGGTTACCGACCGATAATGGTGGGCGGTCGAGGACGCCTGCCTCTTGCGTGAACGTCGGGGTGAGATGAACTCGAATGTGGTCTGGAGGAATGGTTCAGTACTTTGCCTTCGATCAAATCGTGATGTCCCCATCGCATCTCTCTCCGTACTAAAGACTACTTGGAGCCTGCCTTGGGCTGTGCATAAGTACTACCTCAGCGACTCGGGTCGAGTTGACGCTTCGGCGGCTGGGGGTTATGGCGGTAATGTTGAACTTGGACCACAGAACCGTTCGTGCGCGTGAGGGTCAAGTAGTTGGGGTGATGCTACTCACTGGCACGCGCAGAGTGACTCGTGATTAGGGAGTTGTTCACACGGTTGTCGGCTCGTCCCCAGCTAATAGGGAAGGTGCACGATGCACCCTGCCACCGCATTGTTGTGTAAGAGGAAGTGCCAGTGCGGTGGCGGGGTGCAACGAGTTGCCATCCGCTAGGGACAATGACGAGGCTATAAGATCGCATCTTAGGGATGCGCACCCGCGGGACAGCCTGTTCGACACGATACCTGACGATGGAGTGGGGTCCGACTAAGATCGTCAGTAAAGGCGGGGTGAATCGGCGCCAGTCTGAATGACGGCCCATCTGCTTCCGAAGTCGACTCTAGGACGGCAAAGAAGCACAGGCATCTCGGTACCACATGCCTGAGGAGACGGAGGCGCGTGACCGAGGACCATGCAACGCAGGTGAGATGGGGCCGAGTCTGAAGACTGAGGGTGACATGATGGTCGTGGCAATGATTGATGGCCCCTTCTTGTAAGGATTTTAATCGAGAGGTCCGGACGTGGCGTGTGTCGAATGTCGCGATGCTCAGGCGGACGTTTTATGGGACGCTAGGGGGCGCTGTCGACACTAGCACGACAGAATTGAATACCACTTCTAGAGCGGCCTTGAAATTGACATGTATGGCGATGCGGCGTGACGCTCGGTGGCCTTCGAGCTGGAGTACGAGTACGATATCATCGGAGTATGATTGAGTTTAGTGCCACTCCGTAAGGATGCACCATCTCGCACCTTCATGACGATGTATGTCATTGTGGGGCCGACTTGACGTGTTTCGAGAGCCTTGTGGGCTTGTGTGTACACCTGAGGGCCGAGCGCGAGCCTGAGACTCCCCACAGATTGCGATACGGAATCCACACGTACACTTGCAGGGTTTTTACGCGCGCATTGCAGGCGGCTACGTGAGATGAACAGATCACCATGGCCAGTTCGGACGCGCGTGATGTGGCTATTCTCGGCCATACGTAGATCTGTGTGCTTCAGACTTGTCGCCGGGAAGGCTCAATACCAGTAGTCTCGACTCTGTGACGTCCTTGACAGCGTCAGCGGGGCGGTGCCGCGGCGGCCTTTGACGAATGAACGCCTGTATATTGGCGAGCGTCGAACACAATGACGTCTTGCAGGCCGACCTGCGGATGTAGGTAGGATGTATACAGATGCAACGCAATAGCTCGACGCTGATACACGCGACTGCGAATGTTTTTCAGGGCTGTAATCAACGCCGTCAAGCCACAATAACAGAAGAATTGCTTCGCACCTTCGAAGAATATGTAGAGCTTGTCTATAGACATGGGCACCAGGAGGACTTGTCCATATCATAGCTGATAACTGCGATCCACTGCGATCCAACACGCGAATAGAACTCCCCCGACCGGCCCGGATATCATCAATTCGAAGGTTTGCGCGTTACGTCCGACTTGCCCGATCGGGTGATACTATTTCTATTCCTAGCACAGTCATCTGATCAGAGGAGTGCCGCCTTTCCGGCACGGAAGATCGCCTGTGTTATGTTCATATATAGAGCTGCGTCTCGCCGCAGATGACTAGGCCTGGAGATGTTGTCATCTCCAAACACGCGGGAGGCACTACATGAACTGACGAACACCTGCAACGCACGTCCACAACGTTCATATGCTATTCCGGTCGATCTGCCAAACAGGACGCGTTGAGCAGGACTCGAACCCGCTGTCCTTGTTCGCCCGCTCGGCGCAACCAGGGGCGCGATGACGCACCGGAAATACGGCCAGGCGGGCGGTCAGGCCCTTGGAAGGTAGTCTGGTAGCGACTGAGCCTTGCCCGGATCCGGCATGCCCTGGCCGCCCATCGAGTCGAGTGCACGGATGACATCTGCCAGATCCCCGGCACGTCAACAGATGTCCAGTCCGCCCACACCGAGTCCACACAACATCGTCGTGCCATCAACCGCGTTACACGCTCGCCCCTCGGCCGGGGGGATAAGACGCCTTATCGACGCGCCTCGCGCCTGGGTGCCGTGTTATAAACTCGCAATCGCATCCCCGTCGCGCGTGTGACGCCCCCAAAATACACGCTATATTCGTGCGGCGTGCTTGGTTCCCAGGCGCCTGCTTCCATTCGCTCGCGCTCCGGGTTGCTCGCTTTCTTTCATTGCCTGTGCCCGTCTCCAGCACTCCCGTCGCACACGGCCAGTGCTGCAACCTCAGGCGCCATGGTTCCGCCGTCCCGCGTCGTCCTCGCCCGCGCGACCGAGGATACCCTCGGAGGAGGAACACCTCCGCCCGAGACCCTGAGGAACGACACGGCAGCGGTCATCGGAATCGCATTCGCAGTGGCCTTGGTGCTCGGGTGCGGGATTTGGCTGACCTTTTACTTCTTCCGGCGGCGGAGAAAGGCGAGGCGCGAACAGGCGGTGCAGGAGGAAGACAGGAAGCGGATTGCAAGAAAGTCGATCCTCATCCGCGCAGAGGAGAAGGCAGCGTACGTCCACCTGTTTCATTGATTTGGCACTCGCTCATGACCACACCGGTATCACGGGGCGCAGGATGCTCGTGAGCCCTACGCCACGCCCAATGGACACCTCCAAGGCAAGGGCCGTCGACAGGGCCTTGGTCACTGCGAGCGTCGTCATGCCCGAAAAGGCGCTGACGCCGAGAGTAGGCCACCAACGGCAGACGATCGACCTCGCGGTCAACACCGTCCAAAATCCACCGCTCCCCCCTCCCATCATGCTCCAACCTCCCTCTCCCGACGTCGAAGACGCAGCTCACCGAGTAGGCACGCAGCGATCGTCGCCGTCCATCCAGGAGATCCCCCGCTCCGCTCAGAGTCGGCCGGGCAGCAGCTCGCGCCCGGTCTCCTTCGTCTCGCGGAGCAGCCCGCTCCGACACAGCGCGAGCGCGACGCCCTCCCGCGCGTCGTCCTACTCCGCGTCCGCGTCCGCGCCGGTGTTCGAGGAGGGCCAGATGCGCAGGGTCCGCCAGGTGTTCATGCGCGCGCTCCCCGACGAGCTCGTCGTCGCGCACGGCGAGCACCTCGCGATCGTCCGGCAGTACGACGACGGCTGGTGCGTCGTCGGCCGCGAGAGCCGCGGGCGCCCCGGCGACGTCGAGTTCGGCGCGGTCCCGGTGTGGGTCTTCGCCCGCCCGGAGGAGGGCGTGCGCCCGATGCGCCCGACGAGGAACGCGAGCTTGAACGTGCGGTTGTCGCTGGAGGCTCCAGGCGGCCCGTCGTTTGCGTGGACAAACACTTGAGCCTCAAGGGACATGCTGGATGCCGACGGACAGTTGACGCCAAGTTGACGCAGGATGTAAGTTATAATGCCGCGTTGCCGGTCTTCGGGACTCCGTTGTAGAACCGTTGCCTGGATGCTTTATGCTGGGGACCACGTACCTGTACACTAGACTCACGCATGGGACGAGATGCATATGGATGTAATGTGGATCGTGCGGGTTGAAGAAGACTTGAAAGGAGTTACTGGGTACTACAGTGGGTAGTAGGTTGATAGTAGGTATTGAGAGCTCCCGAGTGCAGTCGCGCTCGTCGGTAGGGGCAGGGCACTGGGATCGACCATCGAGAACCATCGAGTCTCGACCGACGAGTCGACGACATTTACAAGATGGCGCGGAGATCGAATGTGTTATCGGACATTGCCGGTGCATCTCAAACTACAGTCGACGCGTGCCAAGTTATGCTTGAGCTCGCACACTGTTCAGGGATCTCTACTGTCTGTAGAGTCTCAATCACACGCCCAACGTAGGCGAATCTATGTCGTCTTGCATTTAGCAATTCAACTGACCTATTTGGCTCTAGTTGACTCTTGTGAGTCGTCTACAGACCACGGTGTGCGCCATCACTAGACCGTGCGCGAATAGCTCCGGGCGGGCTTTACCAGCCTAACACACTGCGCAACAACGGGTATGCTACCAATCGAGATCCAAGAACAGGTCCTCGACCACCTCCATGATGATCCCGCCACATTGCGTGCATGCAGTATCACCTGTTCAGCCTGGGTTCCGACATCGCGCCTGCATCTGTTCAGGAAGGTCACGTTAGCACACAAGAGAGCTTGCCTACGCTCGAATCGACTCACGAGGCAGGGACAGGCGTAGGCGTGCTCGTTCGGGAGCTGCACCTGCCCGTCATGTCTCTCGACCAGATCGGCAGGAAGGAAGGGCTACGCTTCGACTTGGTATGCCAAATACTGCGTCGCGTTCCCGACCTCGAGACTCTGTACATGGAACACTTCGACTGGTACAGTTTCGTGGAGTTGCTGAGTCCAGGGGGTGCCAGTATCGATATGCGGGAGGCGCTCGCCTCCACGTTGCATTTCCCCGGTTTAAAGGGACTTTTCCTACGGAATCTTTGCCCTCGATCCCCTTTTGAAGCCCTCCAATTCATCTCCATGTTTCCTGCCCTCGTCACACTCGAGCTCTCCGTTACCGGTTTTCGAAGCACAGACGTGCCGCTGGTGATCCCACACAACGGAGACTCTTGCATCTGCATCAGGGAGCTAATTGTGGACAGGTGGAGCAGCTCGCCTCCGGCTCTGCACCACCTCGTGGAGTGCCTGTTGATTCCACCATTTGACCTGTGCCTCGGAAGACTGCAATGGAAGGCAGGTAGCATGCATGGAATCAGAGGGTATGCGGAGGGACCAATGTCGACTAAGATTTTTCGCAAAGCTGCGAAAACACTAGAGGAATTTGAGGTCAACCTTGGCAATGATGGTGAGCCTGAATCTATGCCATACGTGTATCGTGTTTCAACTAAGTTCACCTCACAGAATGGCTCAACCAGTGTGATATCTCTTGCCATCGCTCGCTGGCCATCCTTACCCTCACGTTACGACTCGTCGGCCCCGAACGTTGGCCATCTGTCCCCAACTTCATTTCAAAGATCGATTCTGCTAACCTGCGGGAAGTGAAACTCAAGTTCGAGGACCTCAACGGCTACTTCCACTGGGAGCTTATAAACTGGGAAGAGATGGCAAGCGTCCTCTCGGTCTTGCACGAAAAATACCCACTGGCGATACTTGTTTTCGAATTTCTATTCCACGCTGGTAGCAACAACATTCCAATTGTCGTCGATACTGTCCAGACACGCCTCAAGCGTGTCTTGACGGCAGGGATACGAGTCGCGGTCGTACGTACAGGACTGAACAGATCGTACACACGCCATCCATTCCGGCCCTGTGTGTCGTGGTGCGCAGCGTGGTCGGAACGTACCTGCCTTTGATATGTGGCCCTCCTGTCTCTCCTCCTCATTGCTACAACTGGTGCCCGGTCGCGGGTAGTAAGAGTGTACACTAAGCACTGTAGTAGTTATCTTGTCTTGGAGGTGGCTAGTACTCGCGGAGGAAATCAGTCACATTGTTCTCCGTCGCATGTTCTGAATTATTGTTCATAAGTACCACGGCACACCCAAAGTGAAGGGTAGTGTCGGAGAATTCGGGCCGAGGCCTGTTGCTATCGTGACATTGTCACTGTGCTGTCACACATCTCCGCTACAGTGCCCGTCACACGTTGTGCTCAACACCCGCAGCCATCTTACGGCCCTCCATCACTCTCCGCTGTTCGCTACGTCGAGGCCGCCAGCGAGTCCGGGCGACTCTTTTCCAGGTATGGACACGTAGTCTCTGTTCATTCATACTTTCTGAACCACAGCACAGCGCCCTCAGCTTTGGCCTCGGCTTCCTTGCCCGTTCCCTACGGAAGCAGGGTGTACACTCACTGAGACGACGCTCCTTACACCTCACCACCATTCTGTCCTTTCGCAGTCATGCACATCAAGAATCATGCAAAGAGACAGCTAGCTGAGGATCCCGCTCTCCTGAGCATCACGGGTTTCTCTGGGGTCGCCTCCGCGGCGGCGACCTCCGTATCCGGAGCGTTGATTCTGAACACTGACACCGACGGCTCGGCAATTCCTTCAACTATACAGTACTCTTTTGCGAGTGGTGGCGTAACCTTGACCTCTACGCGCTCAGCAGCATCCACCTCGCCTACTACCTCGTCGTCAGCAGCACCATCTACCACCGATACCTCGGTGATTTCCCATGGGTCTGCTATATCTATTGGTGCTGTCGTGGGCATCTGTGTAGGTGCCTTCGCAGGCCTTGCCCTCCTCATATTTGCCTTCTACCTCTACTCGAAGCGTTCAATCAAGGAGAAGAAGAATCGGTCGGGTCGCTGGGACAAGTTGGGCGAGAGTGAGGACAAGTGGGATGGGTCTTCGCCGACGTCACCAGGCGAGCGAGAACTCCAGGAGAAGAACTCGCAGATGTTCAAAAAATCCTCCCCGAGTATGCGCACCACGCGAACCAAGGTCCTCGATGACGACCATGGCGGTTTCAACCTTCCACCTCTTGAGTTCGCAAAGTATCACCCTGGCTTGGCCAAGGAACTCGCTCTCGAGCAGCCCACTCTTCCCTACGCTGAACACCGCGGCGAGAGCGGGGTCTCGTGGGATGGGTCGACGGTGCATGAAGACTCCTTCTTGGAAATGCGTTCCACACGCGCAGATTCCGGCGCTATATCGCCGACGTTGGGCTTTGCAAAGCAGACGCCCATCGTGGAGTCGTCCCCTCTTCACAAGTGGGAGTCGGCGGAGGTGTTAACCATGGGTGACGAGAACGTTGCAGGCCCGAAGGAGGAGCAGAACCCTTTCAACGACGTCTCCGAGCAGCGGCGTAGCGTCGCGAACCCCTTCTTCAACGCTCAGGAGATGCAACGTCGCCCCACGCGCAGCCGCAGCAATAGCCGCGGCACCAGTTATCGGATGAGTCGGACTCGCAGCGTCAGTGAATCCACGTCCGTGAGCCGCGCAGTCAGCTTCCGCAAGTCTGAGCATGTCTCGAACCCGTTCGCCGACATTCAAGAGGTCCCGGTCTACCGCGTTGCTCCCCCTGATGCTATCCACATCCGTACGGACTCTGTTGCAAGCGGAAACAGCGCGAATATTTTCGGCGCTCATGCGATGAAGTCGCTGATTGCTGCGCTGGACATGCCGCCGGAGGAGGTTGAGGAGCGTCTGCGTGTCATGTCCACTAGTGGTTCAATGGCATCATCGCGCTTGTCAGCCGCTAGCGGACAGTACGATGACGCCGATATTGCGACTGTCCGAGCGTTCCCCATGCCACCTCCTGCCGTCCACATCGAGCCTTAGGCTCGCGATCTCGACTTGCTCCCAGTTGTATGTGCTCGCCCCTTCACGATGTCTTCATGACGCCCTCCCCCTGGCTGCTCTTCCTCTCTTCCCTTCCGCGCCCAGTTCTCGTCGGATCAAGTTTTTGACCACCTACCAACGTGGAACCCGTTATACCTTGCCTTCACGACCTTCAACTGTGATTATAACTTGTTCACCTCTCACCCTTTGACTTCCCGTGTCATATCACTGCCCCTCTTCTACTACGGCGGCACGCCTGATCTGGCATCGCTGTTATTCACGACCCTCTTGTCCTCTCTCCTGCTCCCTGGGACTTCTGGATTAGACAGGAGCTCCTTCTCACTATTCCCCGTGCCGCCTGTCCCACCCTTGACCTCCTACCCTCCGTCATCTGCCCGTACTGTACTAATCCCTGTCATGCCTCTGGCATCACCGCCTTTTATTTATTCGTTCGTCCGCTGTCGGGCCGCGTCGTGCATGTGGAGAACTAACAGAGTGGATTGGATGCATTCGATGCAGTGCGAATTCTACTCCTTGTGTGCAAGGGCCCCGCTGTGACAACTACGTGTGCAGATGGCCGAAGTGTCTCGTATCGCCACTCGTATCCGAGTCTGGCATCTGCAACTATCACAACTTGGCATTTGGCAACTCAACGGCAAGAGCTTATACCCGTAGCTGGTGAGTAGCTCTTGACATCGTGCCGGGTGGACAAAGTTAGGATAATCAGAGTGTTATGTACCTGCTCACATTTGTCCATCAAGGCATGATGACTTTTCACTCACGTATTCCAAAGTCCTGGTTAACTCGGGGTGCTTCCGTCGGGTGTCCATCACCCTGCTCCTGACAAAGATTGACATATTCAAGAGCAATGTGCACCGCTCGGAAGGTACTTTCCGGAATATACCGGGGGTCAGATGTTAACAACGCAGTGAAATACATCATTCGGAAACTGTGCGCGTTTGACCATATATTCTCCGTGGATCACTCTTATTGTCCGTCACGGTAGCTCATGATTGCCTGAGTTCAGCGCATGCCGATGATATCTCAAATGTACAACTCATACTCTCTGCCATCAACGAGACGAAACTACGCAATGTGCTCAGCGATTTGGGAAGACTATGACAAACAAGAGGACTTGCATAGCGGGCTGTATTTTGGGGCGCGTTCATCCAGCCTCGCTTTCAATGTGCTCGGTCAGCCCCGTGTCGTCATGAGAGAGACAGATCGCAGCCTGAGCCCAGGCCGAGTATGAAGGTGCGCACCTGCTAGTAGTGGAGAAAAAGGAGTAAGTGTGACGCGCAAGCGTCCCACGGGAACAAGGGTGTGTAGTCATGGTTGGTACGCGAAGAATGTGAGGTATATTTGCGATTGATGACTCGGACTGCCGGCTTTCCTGAGAGTGTGCCAGTTCCGTGACCGGATAACAACGGTTTTGTAGCGAGGCCCGCGCTCTTGAGTAGACGTATGAGTCACTTTCACGGCAGTGATGTACCAAGCGCTGGGCATGCTTCTAGCCTTCGTTTCTGAACCATTGTAGTCGGTGGGTTAGATCAATCTTTGTGCAGGAAGCATCGTTGGGGAAAGAAGACGCGCGGACGAGGGAGCTGTAATCAAGTGCACCTGTCACCCATTGTGCTTGTGTTAGACCGCCGTGCGTCGTCCTGTTGGCAACTCGAATGCGTTTGTGATACCCGACTCAACAGCCCATGTTAGTTGTGCACTTTCAGTAACAATTGTGCAATAAACGGCTATAGCAAGCAATTTACATCAGTGCTCACCTCGCAGCGGGCGACTGTGCAGACTCATGCCCGTCTGCGTGTCTCTTATTTGTTTGCTCGCAGAGCCAGAGTACATCGACTGTCACACACCACGAACAGCAATGATATAGCTACGTAACATTATAGCCACTCAAGAATGTACGATGTAAGATGTTCGACAGGAGACACGAGTCCTACGTGGGCATGACTCGCTACGCGGCTGTTCTCCAAAGTTGGAACAGGATTTCATGTAGTCTCCTTCGATCATGGCCTCAGCCATGCGTGATCCGACCAAACAGGTACAAAAGTGTCCTCGGGCCAACCTTCCTTCCTAGTGATCATCTGCCGATTGACAGCTATTTGCATGCCCGCAGCAATAGCGGGAGCGATCAAAACCCTCAGAGGGCTGACCACGTTGAGATTGGCCACGACCCGCCTTTGGCAACCGTCTGATACTGGGTCGTTGACATAGAAATGGAACATAGCCGACAGCGAGGAGCGCAGCATGTGTAACGAGACGAGCACTTCATTGAGACGCGGCCAATCACAGAAGTCCGGGGCGAAGTGCCGTTCGGCATGAAAATGGAAGGACACCGTCTGTAAGTCCACTGAGGTGACCGTTGAGAGGAAGACTGGGACATGGTCCCAACGGTCTATACATCCGGTGACGATATGGAAGCTGAATGTCAGGGATTTTAGGCGATGATGACTGGACAAACTGAGGTGTTCTAGCCATCCTGCAACTAACCACCAATTAAGCAGTTAGATGATGTAGGTGAGGTATCAAACATAAGGAACGTACCATCAGGGGGAAAAATCCAAAAGGAGATGCTCCAATGTCACTCGTGCTCCATGTACCATATTCTGTAGAAGAAGAGCACAGGGCATCCAACTGCTCGTCCCCTGATTTGTCCATTCCAGTCTCTTGAGCGCGAGCTCGAATGGGTGTGCCATCAGGGCAGTTATCTCAGAGAATTGTTCCCGGCTTAATAAGAAATCATTTCCCGATAACTCTTGTATAGAGATAGGACCCTGTTGACGCCCGGTGACGAAGGCTTGGATGGCAGCTCGATCGAGAGCAATCGAGCCTCCGCGGGTGGAGATGTGGTGTAGATGCAGTGTTGAGACCGTCGGGAAGGCTCCCAAGAACTCCAGCAGTTCAGTAACGCTCTCGGTCTCCATGTAGCTGAATTGCAAAGTCTTCAGATTGGGGAAGGACAGAATCGACAATATGGCACCTTGCATGTTGAAGCCCTCGTCCTCCGACCACAAGCAGTACAGGAGGGCATCAATCCTGTAATTCTCTACACGGAGAACTTCGACCATCGGGAGGCGGCGGGTGATGCTGCGTAACAGTTCGAGACGTCTGTCCAAGCGCGCCCCACGATTGGGGAAGCCCAATCGGGGCAGCTGGAGTTCTCGCACGAGATTGCTGACGCCGGTTCCTGCACGTGAGGATTCTTCGAGGAGGGACAGGAAGAGGACACAGTTGCATCTATTCCTCAGCTCAATTCTCCTGAAGAGTTGTGTTCGTGTCGCCCAGCTCCACGCACGGCAAACCATGCTACATGCCTTCAGCGTTTCATAGTCGTCGTGAAGCTGAACTAGGATGCATTCCTGCACTTCGATTGGGAGCTTCGGGTCAGGAGTCATACTGGGGCCTTGTCAGCACGTAGTCGATGCAAGGCTTTAGCAGCCTGGGCCTGAAAGTAGTACCTGAGTGTGATTCACTTAATCACAGACCGGGAAGTTGCGAGGCGTTTACAGCGGTCCATGTCCAGCAATCTGCTCAGGCTGTACAACGTCTCAGCCGAGTCCAATGCAAGGATATCTTCTCAGCGTACCGTCGTATGCTACCTAATATGTTGCTAGTAGAAGGGGCCCGTCGCCGACTGAAGCTCCGTCAATGTATGCAACTCGCTGCCTGCACGAGTGTGACTGGTAAGTTCGCCAGACCCCCAGGTCCGGTTACGGTAAGCAGCTACTAGGAGTGGTACTTACTGTAGTAGTTGGCTACGATTCAGCTTAGAAAGTGGCAGGAATTCATAAACCTCGGAACGCCAGTTTCGCCACGTGTGCACACGCGCCCAAAGTCATTACATACATACCTCTTTCATCACTGCTACATGCCTCCAAGCTAATCAGCTCGACGACACGACTCGGACTCTGCTGAGGCGCGCGATGTCTACGTGCTGTGTCTATTGGAATGTCGTCTATCGGGATATCATGCCGGCGTGATTGATCACAAGTACCAGTGAATTCTGGTAGAAATTTCCGGTCCCGCGCCCTTGTAATGTTGAGAAAACTCACCGACATCGACCGCAAGGCGGCCATTGTCCCATCGCTCCCATCCGTTACGTATCCTCACGGGATGAGATTCAGAAGACTCTACACAGATGTAGTACAGACTCTCGGCTCCCACTGGGCATGGAAATTCAAACTTCACTGCTGTAACGCCACATTCGATCTGACAATGACGTGCAGGGATGACTGGTCGGTCATGTCATATGGCAAACTGGATGTGGTCACGGTCATCGTGTCTGCCAACAAGATATGTCAGCGACTGCAAAAGAGGAGTACCAGCATCTCTCATCTCAATACAAAGGCCTCGCGACCCGCAGAAGTAACCTCATCACCCTACCATAATCCGTAGGATACTTTCCTGGCAGAACACTGCGCTGATTACTTCTCAGTAAGCCGTCCTTACGGGGTGCGAATCGACTGACAGAGTGAACGAGGCCCTTGTTCTCCATGGAGAATGATGATCTCAGGATACGAAATGAAAGCGTCGTTGACTGAGCGAGAACGGGATCTACTTGGTGCTCTGATGAAAGGGTACCGCCTTTTTTGATCTGCAACGGAGACTAATGAAAGAGTATTCCGAATATAAAGTGAACCACACTTCCTCCGATCCGTAGCCGGGTGCCTTTCATTCCCAGGCGAACCATATCTTTGAGCGAGGTGCCTCGCCAGTCCTCAATCCCCATAATGGCTTCACTCTACTCCATAGATAGATTAGCGAAGCAGCACGCAGGCATTTTGTTTACTGTTTTGCTTCTCGCCAACTACGCAAGATCCCACATCGTCGCATTGATGTTCTAGACGCGAAACACATTTTGGTATTGCGGCTCGGACCAAGCGCAGTAACGCTCTTTCGATCCAGTATCTATATGGGCAGGTTGTTTGTATCTGTAACCCTCGGCAGCCTGGAAAGGGCCCGGGTTTGATGGCTGGCATGAAATTCCAGTGAGTAGATTCCCGAACAGCTACTAACCTGCTCTGGCATATGCAATGGCTTTCATGTACAAATACCCGTATCTGACCGCGCGCAGGTCTATTCAGCATGTGGTAAGTGGTTGAAGGCCTACGCTTACTAACCCAGGAAAGTGTATGACCAAACCTTTCGGAACAACAGCACAGATGGTGCGTCAGGTTCACCGCCGATAGTCACGAAGGACCCTGTCGACTCGGAGAAGATTGCCAGCAGCGTGCGCATCCTATCGCCATCTTGGAAAGACACCGTTCAAAAATATGGTGAGATTGTTAATTGGCATTTGTTGGCGCATCACCAGCTGTGAGCCGCAACAGCCTTCTGCACGCTGTTGTCCGCACAATTTGTGAGTAAGATGGTCCGAAGCGCCCCATGCAACCTTCTGACGGGCCTCTACATTTGAATCAGAGCCCAGTCACGTATGCCATTATTCTGTAATGCAGTGATCCTCCAAGGTCCGCGCCACGGTAATACAGTGGATATCTCTGGCGCACAGATGAAGCAATTTCGGAGAGCCTCGGCGGTATAGGACGATGCAAGCGACTTCTCATTTCAACGACGGGAGCGCGTCGCTGCGCCAGTGCAGGCGTATCTGATACGTGACCAGCATCTGCTACCGACAGGGCGAGATCCTTCGATAGGTCCTGCGCTCCATTCAACGCGGCCGTAGCATCGTCCTAGAACAAAAGCGAAAAGCGAACGCAGCTCGGCGGGTTTGAGCGTGCCGCTGGCGACGAGTGAACGACCACCCGATGAAAGAAATTCTGGCGCCGCTATGGCCCCGACCGTGGTGGCTCTAATGTCTGTGGGACTAGATTCGTATCAACTAGGTGCTTGACCTATGCCGCATACCAGCGCGAATAGCGTTGGTATGGGCAACCGTGAATATGAAGCGACGCTTGTGATGTAGAGTCGGTGCGCCAATCGATGGAGGGACGTCAGACGAGGTATCGGCGCGCACACTAGACAAAATGGGCCCCCATCAGCTCCGACTGAGTGGAAGAGATGGAGGCCCCTTGTGGATGCGAATCGTGCTCGCATTGTAGAGGCTTCGAATTCTCGTCAGGCCAAGCTACACTCCGGCGCGTTCTGCGAACACAGAGGGGCGGTATGGGTACACCTAGCGCGCGGATCTTTCAAGCGGCCCGTGGAATGTTTCTCGAACTTCATTTTGACCCCAAGGGGTCTGCGAGTCGGTTTCAGTGCGAGTCGCTGCCAGTGAGCACCGCGTTTGATGGTCCTGCAGTCATTCCTTTCACTGAAAGCCGCATTTCCGCAATCAAAAAAGTTATGTGTGACACATGCAGCCTGGCGGCTGGCTTGGGCTGTGGCTGTGGAGCCAACGCGAGCGTATGCACTGTCTGTATGGCGATGATCCAAAGCCACGGCGCTGCGCCCAAGAGTCGCCCAAGGTACGCCGCGTGCCATTGGGCGGGTACACACAACGTGGCCCACGTGGAACGTGGGATGCTCGGAGAGATCGAATCGCGGTAAGGAAGATCGCACTGAAAAGATCCGCGTTGGTCGCCGACTCGAGTACGTACCTTAAGACTTAAGTAGCCTCCAGCGCTCTTCGTCCCAAGCCCGACAGCCGGCAGGAATCTCTACTCCGTTGCAGCAGAGGAAATACTGAGAGACAGCCATGTTGTTCATGATGACTGAGGACTATTCAGTATGCTCTGTCATTGCCAACGAAGTTCTGCAGAAGAATGACGAACGCACTTCAGGCATGTCGCGGTTCGATAAATGTACTGAGGGCGACCATCGTTAGTCGATTCTTTGGTCATGGTGTCCATTTTCCCCAGCGACTCTGTGCATTTATGTGTGCCGTGTGCGCTCACTATGGCGCTGATGACTGCACAAGTGACAACTCACCTCATTGAAGGTAGATCATGAGACAGATTCTGACTACCATATCTGCCGGCAAGCCCTAGTCATGGCGCAACGGTCCGGCACGATGGTGCATACAGCAACGTTTCAGCCCGTCAGTGCGTTTAGAGCCGGTGTTTCAGGTTGAACCTGAAGAAGTACAGCTGCTAAGTATTGCGGTCGGTCGCTGGGCATGCGCTCGAATTTATGCACTGATAGACGACTGCCACAACAGGGGAACCGCGCCGCGGGGTTGGGGGGGGGCAATGAAGCCGTGAAGGTTCGTCCAGTAGAGTGCCCTGCGGCAAGATGCAGGTTACCTGATGAGAGACCGTTGTCGTCGAGCGGATCCGAGCAGTCTTGGGGCAATCGTACTATTTAGCGTAAGTGCGCCGAGGCGTTCAGCCTCATAAAGACGGCCTTCCGAAATTCTGACGGCCTCTTGACAGGATACATCGACGTGGGCACGTGACCGAGCACTGCAGGCTGTTCCATGAGCATATGCGGTGGCATGGAGACGCACCCGTCGTCGCTGGATCCCAATCGCGCGAGACAGAGAGTGCTTTAGACGTGGAGGCATCACGGCGGCAAAGAACATGCGAGCTGGGTACAGTGCGCGAACATGAAGGCGGCTGGATTCGGACTCCGCGAGGGGCGTGCCACGGGCGCGCCCATGCAGTAGTTCGGCCACCTCACTGCTACCGCCAGCGCCGGCCGGCCAGCCGTCTCGCGGCGTTCATCATCTCCAGTCTCACTGTCAGATTGCCCTCTGCAGTGGCTTTGCCGCATCACCTTATGGCGGGCTGCTGACGCGAATATAATGCAGAGATGGCTCTTTCTCAGCGTTTCGCATCGATTGGATACCATACACCACTGGGGCTGGTTGATATCGAAGTGCCAGCATCCCGATATCCCGGGACCTTGTGCAACTGGAGTTACTCGAGGACCCCAGGCGATCATGCATTCCGAGACCTTCGGGGAGAGGGAGGACGACGGCGGACATTGTGCGAGACAACAACGTACACTCGCGCTGTCATACCCACGTTCGGTGGCAGGACCGCCCGTGGCATGCTGTGACCGAAGCTAATCGGGTCAGGAACTTCTCTGCGTCTCTGAACCTTGGTCTGCCCCGAGGGCCTCCTTGAAAAGGGGACGAGAGGGACATTGCCACCGGCATCGCCCCGCGACCAACACAGTGCCGCGGAATCAGTCCCAGAAACGGTGCGTGTCCTGTAATCCATGAGGTGACCTCCTACTGAATCAGGTAATGCAAGGAAGCCCAGTCCACCTTCTCCGAGCGCCCGGGTTTACGGGTATATAGAGATTTACTCTATCTCTGGGCGTTCCTCTGACCAGTGGCGCGCTGCTCCTCCTGCTTACAATCACACCGTGCTCCCTGACGTTCTCTACCCGCACACACGTCTTGACTCGAGATGGAGCCTCGAGGTTGGACTCAGTCATCACTGTACGTGCGCTCGAGTGCGCAAAACCCGCAGCTCCAGCTGGAGAACGAGTACGAAGTGGACCCCGCCCAATTCCAGATGCTCCAAGGTAGTCGTGATCCTCAAAGCAGCCGGCATGCAGGCTACTCTGGTTATGGGCAGCCGTTTGGTCAAGGTCAGATGCCCTACACATCGCAAGAGCAACCAATGCAAGACGCGTTTACAGGCAACCTCGGCTACTCGAGTACGAGCGCGTTCGCATTTCCTCACCTAGTTCTGGCTCATATTGCTTTGCAGGTCATGACTTTGGCGCGAACGCGTCGAGCTCTATCCAGCCGTCCGCGAACCAGCCGGTGCTCCACGGACATGGTGGCCCGCAGGTCGATCTGTACTCGTTCGGGGCGTCCAATGCCATGGCATCAGGCAGCCAGCGCCCTAACTCCCGCGGCTCCACGACCTACGGAGGATTTCAACAACAAACAGATGGCCCACCGCAGCCGTACGCTCCATCACTCTCCGTCCCGGGCCTGCACGCCGGTGGGAGCCCCAATTTCCAGACCAACACCGCTCTCGCCATCGGCAGTATGCAGTACGGCATGCAGGATGGGCGGGGTGGCGCGAAGCGTATGCGCCCGATGGAGGACGGTTTTGAGGGAGAGGACTACTATGAAGGAGAAGGGCCATGGGATGAGGGCATGTCCCTTGAGCAAGAGCAGAAACCCAAGCCGTGAGTAATGGACCGGTCTCCGCTCTTATTGGAATCTGACAGTGAGTGCAGATTGGGCGCGTGCTCGCGATGCAAGGGCCTAAAGGTGGGTGTATGCGCTCGTGCGATCTCCGAAGCGCGTCTGAAGTGGCTATATGCGCCATTTTCTAGGTCAGATGTGTCTTTGCGCGTGACTCCGACGTCTGCGAACGCTGCACGAAGGGCAGCCACGATTGCATCATTCCCGGACGCAAGAAACGCAGACCACCTCCGTGAGGGCCGCTTTCCTTACGAGGTCCTCAGCGCAGCGCGGCTGACCTGGGTGCCGATCTGTCCGCAGGAAACGCGAGCACCTCATCAACCAGATCAAGGAGCAGGCTGCGCAGATCTCGGACCTCATGAACAAGCTCGAGGAAGCGAATCGCATCGCGTCGCGCCGCGTCTCCGTGTCAAAGGCAGCTGATCGACGACCCGTTCCCAACGTCTGTGACAACGGAGCCGCCGCGGTGTTGGCGGCGGCGGACCTCACCGGCTCGGTGCGCGTGCCTTGCCCACCACCCGACGGCGATGTCGCGGACTGGATCACTAATGCGCGCAGGTCCATCGAGGCCCTTGGCATGTACGTGAACATGGGCAACGCCAGCGTCACAGTGGGAATGCTTGGAGAAGAGGGAAGTGAAGCCGACAATAGCGACGATGAGTACGACGACGAAGACGACGCGGATGCGGAGGACGAGGACACACGGTCTGTCAGTGCCGACGATTTGCGCGCGCGGTCGAGCAGCGCCCTATCGCCCGCAAGCACAGTGAGCACCTCGGACGCGCCGTCTGGGAAGAAGGCGGGAGGCAGCGGCGCTAAGCTAGCTATCCTGCCGAACGAGGAGGCGCCCTTCGGGTTCATGGCCAACCTGGCCCTCAGCATGTCGAGGAAGACTTCGCGCGGCGAAGTCGCTCCTGGGGATGAGGAGGTAGACGAGGTTGGCTTGGCTAGTAAGCACTACTTCCGACCGAGTACGTGTCGTCGCTTTCTTCACTGTCCCAATCCCGCTGATGTAAAACGTGCAGGTCCTGGGCCGCAGGCACCCCTCGTTGACGAGCAGTTGCAGCCTCCTATCCTGCGCAATGGCATTATCCGTCCAGAAGAGGCCGAGAAACTCTTCTCCATGTGAGTCCCTCGTGTTCCTTGACTCTCCTGTCACCTTCAGTTCCTGAGAGTGTGTCACAGCTACTTCGATTACATGAACCTGTCCGTCTCCCTCCTTGACCCTGTTCTTTACACAGCACAGAAGACGTACTGGCGCTCGCCATTCTTGTTCACCGTCAGTGAGTAACGCGCATATATGCGTGCTTCTTACGTGTACCAACGTGTCTGTTGCCGCTCAGTTTGCGCCATTGCATCGAGACACTACTGTGCGCGGCCAGAGCTCTACCAGGAAGCGATGAAGTACGCCCGTCTGGCCGCGGGGAGTTGCCTCATTGGTGGTCAAAAGTCGATCGAGGCTGTCCAAGCCTACATCCTGCTTAGTTTGTATCCGGTACCGGCACGACGATGGGAGGATGACAGGAGCTCTATGTATCTGGGCTTAGCCATACGGTCCGTGTTTGCAGATCTATCTCAGCTACCGATTCTTACGGTTTGTTTCGCAGAGTGGCGACTGATCTCAAACTACATTACCCAGTCACCGCTATCGGAGACGAGAACGAGTTAAGAGCGCGTGAGATGCTCAATCGAACAAGAACGTGGCTCAACTGCTATAACCTTGATCGCTCAACAGGCGTACAGTACGGGCAGAGCCCTGTGATTAGCAACAACGATTATGTCGCGAATCACACCGAGGACTGGTGGATGAGCTCGCCGTACAACTTGCAAGGCTTTGATGTTCATCTCTGCTGCTACAAAGCAGAGCTGTCCGTGTTAGGAGAGTTTCGCGCGCGCATATACAGCGACCCGGAGCATCCGTCAGGGCTCAACAAGGTCCGTCCTCTGCATCACTTCTCCCGCAGAGGCTGGTTCTGACCTTCTTCGCAGAACATCGATTTGGAACAGATAGCCAGTGAGATCGATGACCGCCTGGCCGCTCTGGAGGAAAGCTGGAAACCGATCCTTTACAAGGATGCCAGGACGGATGATCCGCAATGTCATTTCCGTGCCGACCTCCTGAGACTCGCGTATGCTTACGCACGACTCTCTGTGCTGTCGGTCGGGTTCCAGCATTCTTTTGGCAAGGCTACTCCTAGTACCGAGAGCCCATTCCTCTGGCGCGTACGTACGAAATGTTTCATCGGAGTGCTTGATCGATCTGAATCACAGTCTCCAGTGCTTGCGAGCCGCAAAGGACACTGTCTTGTCTGTCGTGGATAATCTCGGTAGCCAAAGTGGGTGTTATTTTCCTATGTCACGGTCAGTATCTAATCATTGACATACAGGGATCTACCTAAGGCACGGGCCGGAAGCCCAAAGTGTCTTTGTTACGTTTGCTTCGGCGTTCCTTATCAAGGTACTGAATACAGCGTTCTGATGCATGCTTCGTAACTAAATTGATATACTCCAGCTTTTGCAACCGAAGTACAGCGTCTACCTCTCCAGCGAACAGCGGGTAGAAATCAAAGACTTGGTCCAACGTGTGATCGATCTTCTAGGTTCGCCTGAAGTCGCCATCGACGATCGGCACGGGCCAAAGCTGTACGCGCGTTTCTTACAAGGTTTGCTCTCGACGCCTATGGCCAGAATCGACCATTCGCCGTCTTCTCTGAGGCGAGACGCCACGGCGTCTCGACGTTTTAAAACAACTTCGTCAACGGCATCTTCGCCTTCTCATCCCGGTACCTCCACTCGTCAATCATTGTCTCCGACGCCCGGTAGCACAAGCGCTCAGTCGAGTCCGAAACCGCATACGCCTTCCCCGGCACTACCATCTGCGAGCTCCAGCACACCTGCAGTTGTTGCCGCAGGATCTTATCTGCCAACATCATCTCAAGTGGCAATGTCTGGTTTTGTGGCACCTATGTCGCCACCTCTGTTCTTTGATTCAGAGCTTATACAGTCTATGCAATCTGTCGACGTATTCCCTGATGTCGTTTTACCTGGTTAGTTGTTGTGTCGAGAATAAAGAAAACATAAACATCTGAGAGCTGACATGACCGTGCAGGCTTCAATTGGATGGGATCCGACTATACATCGGCGCTGGCCCAACCCTATTGATCCGACAACCAATTCGAAACGACTGCCCTCGGGAGTCCTCTTTTATATCCTTGTAGTTCTAGGATGCAAAGGGTCCAGCCTAGACCTCGATTCTTACGCGTCTCTCACCCGATGTTTCAGCTGTATCTTTACTTGCAGACATAACAATGGATAATCGTAACATTGTCATCGCTACACCTCTGTATACGTAGAAGTTTCTGTCGTAGGTCATGGGTCCAAATATACTTACATCTAGTGTCACATCTATCTGTTGAAGCACCAAGACAATGCATACGTGACAAGGGAACATTATTGCAGGTGCACCTTGAGAGTAGCCTTCTCTATCTCAGCTGTAGTGATACCGCTCCTCTCACACATGCCGCGGAAGATTCCGTCTTGCACGTGGAAGAGGTTCAGAGGCGTGTCAAACTCCTGGACTGCTATAAGTATAGAGGCATCAAGAAATGGCTGGATTACTGACCGCTATCTGACCGGCATCCATGACCAGGATTCTGTCGTAGGAGATGATGGTCCGCAGACGATCTATATTATCATGAGAATGAACAGGCGATTCAACGCAGGCAGCAATGATGACAACTCACGAGCTATGCACAGCAGGGTCTTATGTCCAAACTGCGTCTGGATAGTCTGTTGAATCTTCGAATCCGTCTCCAGGTCCACGGATGCACTGTGTACGGCAAGTCAGTACCAGACTATCACTATCAATGCGGACAGGATACGCACGTTGCCTCGTCCAAGACTAACAATCGTCAACGCTTTACAGTTGCATAATTCAACAAACTACTCACCGACTACTTGGCTATCCTTTACCAGAGCACGAGCCAAGCTCAGCAGACTGCGTTCACCAACGCTCAGGTTGGCTCCTTCCGACTCGATGACAGTGTCCAGGTTGAATCTGCTAGTGGCTGTATCTGTACCATCGCTGTAGTCGATGCCTTTATTGACGGGATTGTCGATCAGATAAGACCGTCTGAGTGCGTCCCACAAGTGGGCGTCGGTCTTGAGCAGAGGTTAGTTGCCGCCAGAATACGATCACGAGAATGGCTTACGTATTGGTCGAAGGGATCCAAGTTCGATCGTATCGTGCCTTCAATACTATCAGCGGACGGCTCGCTATTCTCGACGCCAATGAGCTTACCACTAAACAAAAGCGGCTGTATTATGACGATAAGTTGTGCATTGAATCAGTGACTCTGATGTTAACTCACATCCTGGGGAATAATGGAAAGCTTCGATCGAAGATCTTTCAATCCGATCGTAGAGATGTCGATACTAGATACATGGCGGAGTCATTCAGGATCAGACAGAAGACTCTTCATAACCACACTTACCCATCGATACAAATGGAACCAGAAGACAGCTCCACGATCCTGAACAGCGCAAGCATGAGGGACGATTTCCCGGCGCCAGTCCTATTTTGATGTTAATGTAATGTAGCCACGATATAACTGCATCTGACCTTCCTACGACACCGATTTTCTCTCCGCCTCTGATGCTCAAAGACAAACCTTTGAGAACGAAAGGGAGACCGGGCCTATACCGCATGACGACATCATTGAATTCAATCGCGCCTCGACTCGGCCATTCCTCAGGTGGCTTGTGATCCTTGATCTCGTGCGGTGCTTCTTGTTCTATTCTGTCAGCTCGGCTATACTCGACCACTACCATACTACGTGAATATGTGACACGTTGTCAGGAGAGGGTGACATACCGCGCTCGACAGAGCTCATGTAGGTCTAGGGGCTGGGTGAGCGATTCAGTCGACTTAACGGATCCATAGGCTTACCTCTACTTCAGCAGACTAGTGAAATAGCCAGTCAGATCTTTGACACGAGGCACAACATACGTTTGGGGTACGACATACCTGACGAGTTACCATACTACACATTTGCACGAGAGCAGCTTCAGATAATGAAGTCAGTATTCCGTACAGAACAATCCACCTTGGCTAAAACGTACTTGAGTAGGTTAGAACAAGACCGATCTGAGCAGAATTGATACCGGAGACGTTTGAGACTGCCAGCATGGCAACCTGTTGCAGAAGGATGTGAGAACATGCCCCACATTTCCGATCTCTTACTTACGATGAAGATGAGCATTCCACCAAGGAAGTCAAGGCGTATCGCCAGCCACCTGGAGATAAAGTGAGCAGTGTCATTTCGGTGCGACCGATCAAGTCTACCTCTGGTTAGTGACTGTCAAGATCGCCGCTCTGTCCTCCAGGTCTACGTAGTATTCATTGTCCTTGAGAAAGCGGTTGGTCTCGCCGTAACTACGGATCGTCGGTAGACCAGATAGGGATTCAGCGAAGTGAGCATAGAGAAGCGACCGCAGCATAGCGTCTGACATGCGTGAATGAGTCCCTGTGCTCATAGCTGCCTCCAGTATGACTCACCAATTCGCTTCAGTTCACGGGCGCTAGCTCGATAGAATGACGCGAAGTAGTTGTAGCCAAAGGCAATGCCGACAACCGCGATAACTGAATTTCTGGTCAAGCGCAGCGTACAAACCATGATGACGGGACGTACTGAAGTAATGCTCAAGCACCGTGATAATCGTCACACTGCCGATCATGTTCGAGATGGTGAGAATGACTGTCAGTGAACGGCGTTAATTTGTATTGCTCACGCATGGCAATTCTTTTACTCACATAATCGCATAGAGACTGCAAGGCAGATTCGTCAACAGGTGGTCGATTCAAAAAATCCTGAGATGCTTACCAGGAAGTTGATTGTCAATGTCTAGAGACGGTTGAGGTCAGCGATATGTCACGGTGGCATGGTGGTCGCACAACATACTCTCGATGTCCTTGCCAAAGATACTCAAGATGCGGCCAAGAGGCTATGGCAGAATTGAGCTTCCGAGCAGCAACATCTACATGCAGAACAGGCTTACCGTTGTGTCGAAATACGACATGGGCGCATAGAAAATGTTCCGAATTGCGTCATGATGTAGGTTGGAAGAAACATAAAAGCCCAGCTCGTCCATAGTGCCACCTCTACGTACAATAGCACGCATCAGCGAGTTGGGGCAATCAATGATAGCATACTCACACTGCGAACGTGAAGATTGCCTGGCCGATGCCTAGGCATGCGTATAAGACCTGGTAGAAGGAGTTGGCCTTTCCCCATTCACTGCAAACATCTGTTCAGTTGAGGCCCCTGCTTGTGACTAATTGTACTTACTCCTCTTCCCACCAGATCAACGTATAGCTGTTCATGATGGTGCACCCTTGCATCAGGAGGATGAAACACAAGACAATAGGGCCAGTAATCCATCCCCGTCCCGCCTTCAAGTACTCTCCGTAAACTGAGACGGACGTCTGCTCAGCTTCACTGCCGACATAGTTATTGAATCACGCACTGCTCCATCCAACTGAGCCTGTTGTCCGTTTCTCTGGAATGATAAGTCTGCCTTCGAGCTTCCCGCTCCCAGCAGCGGCGCGTCTGGCGGAGTCGGCTCTGATCTTAGCTTCGTCAACCACCTTCACTGGCTTGCCTTGGGGAGCTTCGATAGCCTGCTCTTCTATGTCCTCGTCTTCTTCCTTTGTGGCCGTCCCGCCGAATTCCTTGATAAGGCGTGAGAATACCTTCTCGTTTTGCATAAGTTCGACGTATGTGCCTTGTTCTTCGATGCGGCCATTCTGTGAAGCGCATGTATATTTGCCACCGCAGCTCAACACAAGCCACGAACTACTAACCTTCATCGTGTAGATATAGTCGCACTGATCGAGGAAATGCAAGGCGTGAGTGACAAGGATGACAGTCTTCCCGCGGTCGCGAAGCGCCCCAATGATGGCATTGGCGAAGAGAGCCTTTCCGACGTGAGCGTCGACTATGCCACGATGTCAGGTTAGGTACTTGTCAACAAACTACACACAACCTACCAGCAGATAGCGGGTCGTCGAATATAACAATATCTGCGTCGTAATAGAGGGCCCTAGCAATGTTCACCTTGTCTAGGATATTAACATGAGGCGTCGGGCACTTGTCTGGCTTACTCACCCGTTGTTTCTGTCCGCCGCTCAGATTAATTCCCTTCTCCCCGATCTGAACTCAACAATGTCAGACAAGCAGAAGGCACGGGTTGCAATGAGATGTACCTCAGTCAAATCACCGTCCGGGAGCACTTCAAGATCAGGGAGCAGAGATGCACACTCTATCGCTTTCCAGTACTGACGGCGTTGTCAGATAAGAGATGATAAAAGTATGAGACTCGAACTTACCCGTTCCTCGTCGTACGATTGACCAAATAGCACGTTTTCCTTCTGTGGGTATGTCAGCCACCATCAAGCAGGAAAAACCGGGGTGTATGCGCACCAAAGAAGCATTCTGAATCCAGGCCGTCTGCGAGCAGTAGGCAACCTTGCCACCAAATGACACGTGTCCATGAACTTTACGCATCTCACCGATGAGGCCCTGAAGGAGGCTTGACTGCACTCGAACGTATGAGGGCACGGCTCACGCAACACTGCCAAATATGCACACACCTTGCCGCTACCGACAGAGCCGACTACCGCAGCAAGCGTGCCTCGTGGGATCGACAGGGTCACATCCTTTACCTGGAACGGTGCACTCTGCTCCGGGGTAGGAGTGGCGTCGCCCTTAACCGCTTCCTTCCCCCCCTTCTTGCCCTCGTCGGTCTCCGTCTCTTCTCTGGTGCTCGGGCTCTCTTCCCACTCAAATGTCGCGTCCTCCACTAGCAGACCCACATTCTGCTCCTTGTCCACGATGAATGCGTCGCCTTCGCTCAGCTCCGCGAGGAACAAGGTCTTCAGACGCTCGAGCGCGTTCTGCGCGTCCGTTGTGGCGGAAAGTGCACGCGGGAGGAACATCAGCGGCTGACGGAGGAGGTTGAAGAGTGATAGAGAGGAGAAGATCGTCGCAACGTTGAACGCGTGGTTCGTGGAAGTGTATACTACGAACGAAAGGGTTGCTGCTAGGACAGGGACGGAGAAGGCAGAGGCAATGCTGTTAACGGAGAAGTGGAGTGAATATATGCACACGTAACTGCACTGTATGGACCTACTTGGCTGAACGAGCGATCTGGATCTTTCGGATGCCCCTCAGCTCGTTATAGCGCATGTCGTAAAGCCCTAGCAACTGTGAGCACGCATATATTCAATTACTCGTTATAGCCAACTCACTCCTCAAGAACGACTGCTCGTGCGAGAAATACTTGACGACTCGCATTGCGCCTATCCGATGCGGTCAGCCACTATACAAAGCGGCCTATGTAGATGTGCTTACCGAGCACTTCGAGAATAAGCTTCGATCGCTTGTCAGTCCACTTCAGCGTTTTCTTACCAATCGAGAACTGGAGCGACATGACGCGCTCTTGAATGGGCATGATCAGGAGGAACAGCGAGAAGCCCGCGAGAGCAGAGGGTCCCAGCTGTACAAGCAGAATGATCAGGCAGATGGTGACTTGGATGGGGGCCGTCCAAGCTATATTTCGCACCGTCAGTGCTGACGAAAAGAGGAGGCACAATGAGACGCACTAGCGTGGAACCATTGCGCGCATGCATCCACTCGACTAACCTGTGTAAGAATATACATCAGTATGCCCCGCTAGGCCCTGTTTAGCGTAAAACACCTACATCCGTCGATATATGCGTGACAAGCTTCGAGTTGGGCAGTGCAGTTCGGGCCTTCCCCGTCAGCGCGATGCCGCGCTTGTATATAGAGCTGATCAGCGCTGCGCGCGCAAGCATTCCTGTCACCATCGACCGCCAGAAGAACTGAAATGCAAACAGTGAGTCGCGCATCGCCTGGAAGGACATGAACGGGTATACCTGGTGTGTGCACACGCTAGCAGTGACCGTTAGACAGAACAGACCAATCGCCATGCCCACGCCGCGGCCTATGCCCGCAGTGGGTTCGCCCGCTTTTTGGGCCGCCACTCGCGCCTCGCTAAAGGTGATGATTGTCTACGCAGCAAGTCAAGACCTCCGGTGTACGACTGCTTGCATGAAATTAACTTACTCGGACTAGGAGAGGACCCATGAGCTGGGATGTGTCACCGAAGACCTGCACAACCACATTACAACCCGCAGCTTGCCGGTGTACGCAATGCCACACGCACCTTGAATATCCCGCCGGTCCAGAACGTCCACCCAAACACGTCGTTCAACGCCCACGCGATGCTCGCCTCCCGCCTCCCGCCGCCCTCGCGCCAGCTCGTCTCCAGCTCCCGCCTCGTCTCGCGGAAGCTCATCAGGTGCACGAGCGCGATGAAGAACCACTTGAATCGAAGCCAGAGCGACGGTTGCACCTCGCCCGCGGCGAGCCGTGCGTTCCATTCCGCGGCAGCCTGCACGCGGGCAGCCCATGCGACGTCGAACTGCGCGCCGAGCGTACCCGCTTCGCGGGACTCGTCGAGCTTCCAGAGGTCGGTTGCTTGGAGGGTACGTTGGTAGCCGAGGACCTAAGGCACGTCAAGTATGTTGAGCGACTGTAGCGAGGCCACGAAGATGGCCATTGAATAGCATTGTATCGCCTGGACCGTGGACCTTGTATGCAGGCGCATATAGGCCGTTGAAGAACTCACAGAGTACTTAGCACTTGGCGCTCGTGCTCACGATGTCACGGTGACGTTTAGTTGATCGCAACAAATCATGTCCCGGACGTCGCCTCACTCCCACCCCTCTGACGCAGGAAAGTCTATCAAAGTCCGAAACCGAAGTCCAAGCATATTCACCGATCGATCGGCAGGCTTCAAATTCGTTTCGCGCTTTCATGGGCTTTCCTACATAAGGGAAGTGGGAAGGATGTCGCGTGAGTGACATAATGCCAGTGTCTGCATACAAGGCCCAGATACATCACAATATCCAACTATCGCAGCCCATCGGCAGTCCACACGACCACACACGAACACTTACCATGAGAGGGTTGATCCAAGTGTAAGTTAGGACAGAGATGAACGACGCATTAGCTACCGGGACAAGTTTCGCATCGTCCAGGGACTTGGGAGCGGGAGGAGGGGGATCCTTGGGTAACCTATGCGTGACGTCGATGGGCTCAACGGCTTGTCCTCCTCATGCAAGGGCATTGCGACTCACCAGAGCTGCCACCACTTTCTCCGGAACAGTACATGCTGCTCCTCGCCTTGGTCAAACTCGAGCTTGCGGGAACGGCGTGTCGGCTGCTTAGGGCGATCTTTCTCCGTCACCCCTGCGTCGTTTTCTACGTCCTTGTCGAGCTCAATCTCGTTGACGGAAGTCGTCTCGGAATCAGAGGTGTCTTTCTTTTCGGGGTCCATGGTGGGAGCAGGCAGGCACAAGATTCAGGTGCAGCCGCGAGGGGACGGCGTTGCTCTCGAGGGTCGAGGCGAGGCAAGGGAGAATCTACGGGCATGCTAGCCATACTTATATTGTGGGGGTGTCGCGCGGTTATCTTTACAAAGTACGGCGCCAGTGTACCAGGAGCGTGGGTCAGCTTCGGAGTCATGGTAGTGGACGCCGGCTTGACAGGTGGTTGCGATACATCCGTACATCTTCTAAGTTCAATTTTTTCGTAGATAGCTATGAATCAGAGTGCAGAAGACGAATGGTATCAAATTCTCGTTGAGACGAGTAGGAGGCCGTTCGAGCAGTGCTCATACCTTGTGAACGGCTCGATTGTGGGTGGACAGGCACAAGATACAATATTTGAGAGGTTCAGAGAGAGAACGAGTGCCAAGCCCAGGAGTGGAATAACAGCCCCATATTTAGGTGATCTGATCGGGTAGGCACGCCGTAGACGCCGAGCGGCATCGAGTGCCGATCTGTGCCGATGCCCGAGGGTGTACCGGCCGTTCCGAAGAACCAGCCGGCACTTCGTCATATACGAGGTTACAGCACACTAGTCACACTCTGCAGAAAATGGTACAGTGTGCGACACTGGATAGAGACTCAAAAAACAAAGGCTACTTAGGGGTATTTTTGGTGAATTTCCTCGTTTTTTCGATCCATCAGAGAAAGATTCGCGGGAACGGGCCACGGATGACGGCACGCCGGCAAGCTGCTCATGAGCGCTTAAGCCTAAATCAGCCATAGACAGCCACAGACGCGTTCTGTCAGCGTCTCAGTCGAACGTGAGTCGTTGACACAACCTCGTTGTAGCTCAAGCCCAGGTTGGCACGAGCAGCATGCGACTGTGCCATCCATGCCATTCTCTCTCCAACATCCCGCCTTCGCTAGCTCGTAGCGATGTAGCATGGCAGTCTGTTTCGAAAGTTTAATCTCGGAACCGACTGCAGCTGCACTGGCAGCCGGCGAGGCTGTCATGTCTTAGGCCAGCCTCACGCAACCATATCTATTGCGGCTACGAGTGTAGCAACTCCTTGCCTCTTTCTATCTAGCATCTCCGGGTATCGTCACGGTCTTCAACGTACAAGCACAAGCCAATACCCACCAGCATGCCTACTCGACAGCGCCTCCTACTCTACCAGCTACTGGTCTCCCTCATAGCTACCGGGCAGATCCTGGGCTCTCCACCTAAGCATGTGGAAGAATACTTTGGCTCCCTCGAGGATCTCGGCAACATAGCGCTCTACTACTTGGTCTTGGGCTTGTACGTCTCCTCCGTCTTTTCGGTCATCCACTGGGGAATCGTGCCTCTCGTCTGTCTTTTCGTCTCTCGGTTCCTCTATGGCTTGTTCCAGGTCATTGGTGCCTGCCGCAAGGGTGTGCCTTGCCTTCAGGTTCGTCTTCCATACCTGCCCTCAGGCTCGTCTCGCAACTTACTCACGAGCTTCCTATTGCAGTCTGCCATCAACGAGTTCATTCACCGACAGTGTCTGGAGCGTGTATGTTGTATATGTCTCGCTATTCTCTCTGCGGCTGACATGGACACTCGCAGCTGGTTTTGACTTCTCTGGAGTGGGAGCACCGCTTCAAGCGCCTGCAGGAAAGGATTGCGGCCCTCCAGAAGACAAATGAAGCATTCATAACCGACCTCGACAACGCGCGTGTTGACTGCCGCGATACCCTTGAGCACCTCCGCAAGGAGCAGCACGCCCACGCGACTACGAAGAATTCGGCCGAACAATGGGAGGCTCGTGCCCGCGGCCAAGAGACCAGGGCCAATGGCCTCGAAGGCGACGTCGACGAGCAGAAGATTGTCATCGACGCACTCCAGCAGCGCATTTCCGAGCTGGAAGCCGCCCTCCAGGGTCAGCAGACTAAGGCTGACGACTTCGCGGCTCGCGCCGCCGAGCACGAGGCTGCGGCGGTGAACCTGGAGCTGTACGTTGCAGAGCTGCAGGAGATGATTGAGGACACGGAGACCCACGCCCTCGAGCGCGAGACCTCGGACAAGGACTGGAAGGCCTGCACGCTCGACCGAGAGGCCACGATCGAGCAGCTCGAGGCGAAGCTCAAGACCGAGCAGACCGAGCGTGAGGTCTGGGAGGGACGTGCCCTGCAGAGTGCTGAGAGCGCCCGTAAGCACCAGGCGAAGGCCGACAGGCTCACAACCCGCACACTCGAGCTCGAGATCCAGCGCGACGCGTGCAAGGCCCGAGCGGAGGGACAGGAGGCCAGGGCAGACGAGCTGGAGACCCGCACCCTCGAGCTCGGGGCACGCGTCGAGCACTTGGAGGCCCGTGTTCGCGAACAGGAGCACACGGCTGACGAGTGGAAGACCCTTGCGACGGAGAAGGCAGCCCGAGCAGACGGATTGCAGACCCACACCCTCGAGCTCGAGCTTGCGATCGACGGCTTCAAGGCCCGCGTGGCCGCCGTCGAGAACAAGGCAACCCGTTTCGAGACTCGCGCGACTGAGCTCGAGACTACGGCACACGGCTTGGAGGCGCGTATCGGTGATCTCAGTGCGACGGCGAACGACTGGGAAGCACGCGCCCGCGCCGAGAAGACGAGGGCTGACGACCTGGAAACTCGCGTTGCCGAGCTCGAGGAGAAGGCTGTCGACTGCGAGATTCGGGCTCTGGAGCAAGAGGAGGCCGCAAACGCGTGGAAGGCTCGTGCGACCGAGCACAAGGCCAGGGCAGACACTGTGAGCACTCGTGCGGGCGAACTTGATTCCAAGGTGCGCGGGTGTGAAACTCGCATTCGCGAGCTCGAGGCGGTTGTTGACGATAGGGAGGCCTGCGCCAAGAGGGCTGACGTCGCAGCTAAAGAGTGGAAGGCACGCGCACTCGAGTACGAGACGAAGGCCAACGATGAAGCGAAGGTCAACGATATGGACGCTCCCGCTCACGAGCTCGAGGCAAATGCTATTCACAGAGAGTCCCGCGCCGACGAACACGAGGCAGCGAAGGTCGTCGCTGCCAAGTACGCAACTGAGCTGGAGTCCGAGTTAGCTTCCACTCAGCAGGTCGTCGCCGTCCTCATCGATCGCTTCCGCGAGGGTCGCAGTGCTGTCGGAGACCTCATGCGTCGCAACTCAGCGCTCATCAAGGAGCGCGAAGAGCTCAAGTCCCGGGTTCAGACTTCCGAGAAGCGTATTCAGAAGTTCGAGTCAGAGCTTACGCGCACTCGGGCCGTAGTCTACAACCAGAAGGCAGAGAACACCACTCTGAAGACGCAGCGGGACGGCCTGGAAACGAAGTTGGAAACTTCGGAAGCATGCGTCCAGGATTTGAGGACTCAACTCTCATGCGCCGGGAACGCCGTCGAACAGCCGAAGTGCACCGATTCTAGGCTCAACACTCCTCTCCGTGCTCTCAACGAGCGTCGCGTCATGTTGGAAGGTCAGCTGTTCGCATCCGAGAACCGAGCCAAGGAGCTTGAGGCTCAGCTGTCCCGCACCGTCACCGAGCTTGAGGCTCAGCTGTCCCGCACCGTCACCGAGCTCGAGGACAGCAAGGCCGCCAACGTCGCTCTTCAGAACGCTCACGATGCTCTGAAGGCCAAGATCGCATCGTCTACGCCCCTTCGCGACGTCAGGGTACAGAGGAACGCCAACATCGCGCTCGGCAACCGAGAGAATCGCACTCCTGACCAGCGTCGCGGCGTCTTACCAAGCAAGCTTGCTACTCCAAAGACCCCTTCCCTTGGCGTTAAGACTCAGCTATCACGAACTGCCAGTGGTCTCGAGGCGCAGAAGGACATGACTCGTACTCTGGAGAAGGCCCGCGACGCTCTTCAGACTCAGCTAGCCATCTCGGAAGTGCGTGTTAAAAGCCTCGAGGCTCGATTGGCCCAAGCCGAAAGCGAGCTGGAGGTGCAGCGACTCAAGGTGGTCATTGCTGAGGACGAGCTGCGCGACCACCAGTGCGACAAGCAAGTGCAGTCGGCGGATGGATGCGCCGAGGATGCAGACGCGGAGAGGCAACGCATCATAGTCAAAGTCCAACTCGAGCAGTCTCGGGCTTTGGCCGTCCGACTCAGTGAACGGGTGGCTCAGCGTGACATTGACGTCGAAATCCTCAAGACTCAGGTACGCCAGTTGGAGGCTCAGAAGAATCGTGACGAGAGGCCGAAGATTGCTACTATTGGGGCTGGTGTTCAACAGCCGCCAGCTACCTCGGAACACGATTCCTCAGCGTCGATACATGGCCTCATCCTTTCGCTGGTGCAACTACGGGCACAGTGCAAGGCAGAGAAGAGTGCCAAAGACACCGAGCTTAGGGCCATGCATAGGCAGGCTAAGGAAGTGTACGGTCTAGCGGACCGGGCACTTAAGTACTCTGACGTACAAGTCAAGGCAGCCCGCGAAAGCGTGAACAATCTCACTCGTGAGCTCCAGGTTGAGCGGTACGCACGCCAAACGGAGATCGAGGACAAGGATCGCAAGATCCAAGACAAGGACCGCGAGATCGAATCCCTGAACAAGTCGAAACGTACATTGAAACTGGCCCTCGCCCCTCTGTGGGACCACATCAAGTCGACTCAGGACGACCCCGCCAACGTGCGAATTGACGCGACAGAGTCACAGGAGGAGGCGCTGCACCTGTGGGCGCAGTCCTGTGAGTCTATGTGAGGACGTCTTGTCGCTGGTGTCAAGGACTGGGCGTGGCCGTGGGTAGTGCAGGTTCTTTCAGAAGGGATGCAGAGGGTACTTAGAGAGAGTGGCGGCTATGAGGGATCGTCAACGGCGGAGATCGTAAGACCATAATTCGAATATCTAAAGGTATGTCCTCTTTTTGAACTAACCGTGCCTGCTGATTAGTTACCTGTAGTGCAACAGTTCACCAGCAAGCTTGATCCGAATCGCCAGAGCGTCGATGCGCGATGCAACATCGCGATAAAATCCGCTCTGGCCCGCAACGCGCGCTCGATGCTTCGTCGCATGTCCTAGCGACGAAACATCTGAACCCTTGCCTAGTAGGATCGCTATCGTATAGGAGTCTTGTGTTGATTGTTGGCTTGTACGCCCCTTCCCACTCCGGCTATACCCTGACTGACACATGCATCATCTCTAGTGCGGATGCGCAAGCACGGAGCTCAGTTATACTTCCACGACGACAATACGAAACAGCTGGCAACGCTCGAACACTTTAATGACTCTGCCCTCCCTCTGTGCCAATGCACCTCTACCCCTCTGTCAGTACCCCGATGACGCACCTGCCCGCGCTTCTTCCTACGTCGAGTATCCTTGGCACACGCGAATCGACCATCATACTTTCCATCCTATATTTCCATCACAGCGTTTCCCGGTATGTTTGCTCCCTATCATACTTTCGTTTAGTTATCTTCCTAATGCTCTGCGACTTCCTTTGTTTACACTTTTCCATACATTCTGTCCCATCCACTTCGTACCAATATCCCCTTCATTTGTGTGCCCTAGTTACATCATTGTTCCCCATGTCTCCTCTCGCCTGTCTGGAATATATACGTGAACGCCTCTGACCCAGTGACCATTGTACGTTTAAACGTTGCGAGCCGTACGCGTAAGCACTGGGGTGTAAGCTCTGCTGTCTGGATCACGCGTTCTTCAGCAGTTAAGCTTTTGCAAATGCGGCGAGGTTTCCAAGTTCATATTACACTGTAGAGCACTTCTTCCTATACATCCCAACGATCATGATCACGCAACAAGGTCAAAACCATCATCGCTTGATGAAGCCAACAAGCTCCTTCTGCAGGTCACGCTGTCGTCGCGCCTTCTCCAGGTCATCGATGCTACGCAGGTCGAACACGATATCTCGTGTTTTGCCGAAATAGACCTGCAACGAGCATTGTTAGTGAGCATAGCCGATAGGTACAGATGAACACCTACCTCCTGGAGGAGGTTCCGCATCTTGATCTCCATCTCCTCGATCATTCGCCCAGTGTTCGATATGTGCGACGATTGGTCTTGCAGGGGCAGATCCTGCTCACTCTGTCCCGGACATGATGGCTTAGATGACACGGAGATATGTAGCCGGAGATAAAAAGACGCACCTGTCTCGTCATGCTACCACTCAGCATCACTTCGCCCTCCCGATTTGTGTCTCCAGGCCCATTCTCCTTGCCCTTCTCGTTCTTACCGGCAACAGTGACTGCGCGGTTTGTCATCTGGAGCATGATAGTAGATGTGAGCTTGTAGTGTGCTTGGCGACCACGTTCCGCGGCTTCGAATACGTGGATGGAGTCCCATGAGCCCGAGGGTTCGCTTGGTGATGACGCAGTGAGGACTAAAGCTATCATGAGACACCCATCGTTCTGGGGGCGCACGTAAGACGCACCTTTCTTCAGCAGCACAACACCAGCAAATCCTCCGTCGTCGAGATCCCAAAGGAATACAGAAGACACGCCGCCTTCGTAGTACCTATATCCACATATCAATGGTTAATTTCAAGTCACATTATTATGACGGTATTGCAGGGTCCCCACATCTCGCGATATGTGTCGAAGGCCTCGTTTGCGGTGATCTCTAGCTTCCGGAGTCTCGGAGAGGGGACCGTTCCATCTTCAATTGGAGGATCATATTCATTCGACCATGGACTCCTACGATATAGACGTCAGACTCTGCACTTCACACGAAAACGCGCCGTGATCGTGGTCGAGTATGTCATGCACTCGGTCACGGTGGCCGCAATGCCAAGGTGGTACATACCGGTAGCTCTCCCCATCTCTGTTGTAATCACACGCGAGGTAGTCCCTGCCCGTCGCGCGGTCCGTCATCACCTTCAGCGGCTGGTCCACGCTCCCCAGAAGGTCATCCGCGTAGTCTGGGCACATCGCGACAAGCGAGGCGACGTTCTCCTCGACTTGCGCGGGAGGGAGCCGACGCATCAGGTCGAGCATCGAGTCTACGAGATCTCCCATTGTGTGCTATTGAAGTCGTATAGAGAGAGCGACGAGCTGGTCCAAGAGATGGATGCTGCGGTGTAGTTTGTGGCCAGGTTGAGTGTGCGCGCCCACAGCCGGGCGCCCAACGCGACGGAATCGCGGTCACGTTCTCCACACTCCACACGTCCAAGGGTCGCCCATCAAATATTCCACGAAGGTCGAGTCTGATACATTTTGGTCTATGCTACAGTATTCGAGGCTGCCTTTCATTTTGAAATGCACAACTTCACTGACTGCGAGCGGGTACTGTACTAAGTACCTTTGACGGGAGCGCCTGAGTCAACCACCCTACCCTCGTCCATCCCGTCACCGTTCTTCGTATGGGCAATTTCCATCACGTTGAATTTGTGCAGACGGTAGTAGTCATTCACCACGCTCAAGCCGCATACGCTCTGCAAAGTAAGATCAGCTCGCGCGCAGATCGAATGGAATTTGGTACGGACCTTGAAGATTTCAACAAGTATGAAGACCTCCGCATTGTCTAAGTCGACTTTATGTCTCTCGGGGATACATTTTGCGAGGCTCTCAATAAGGGCGGTTCTCGATATCGTATTGTGATTCCGCATCCTGAGCTCGATCTTGTACTGGGGGACTCAGGTGTCAAAAAGGAGACAGGCTGCAATTAAGTGACTTGGCTCACGCGATATATTTTCTCTGGATCCTCTTCGAAGAATGGCACAATGTTGCGTTTGCAAAAGGATTGTACCTCTGGGAGATTGGCAACACACGTCCCGGACACAGGAGTTAGTCGCTGTGTGTACCTAGGAGGATATCATGAAGCGCGATGAAGCGGAGGCATAAATAGACAAACCTAGTCTGAGTGACCCCTGCATCCATCACATTCTGCACATGTTTGACAACCATTTTTACTGGGTCTACTGGCGGCTTGCAAGATATGAAGATAACTAGAGCTCGTTATGCTCGTGCATCCAGGAGTATTGATACGCTGACGTACCACAAGGCGTATTCGTCTGACAATTAGCTTAGGCCACGCTCAGCACCTCGTATAGTTTTCACGGGCAGGGACATACCGAACCTTTGCTCTCTCCTGGGTCGCTTCATGGACGCAACCTCCTTCGCAATCTGCTTCTCGAGATCCTCTGCCTCGCCATTATCATCGCTCTCACTGCCTGACCCTTCTTTTACAGATTTCGTGACCTGTTCTGGCCACAGTTCTGATGCAAGCTAACACATGTTAAGTCGACGATGAGCGATCCCCGGTGCCACCGACCACGACTCACGGATTCGAAGAGATCGTACAGTTCCCCCACCGTCTGTTTCTCCTTCCCCTTGACGCAGGTCGCCCAGATACCGGGCCCGTCTATGACGCGCTGACCCCAGATCGGCGTGCCATCCTGTGATTAGACGACTTTCCGTGAGGGAGAACATGGGGCAAAAAGCGATATGGCGTACAGAGCGAAATCGCCGTCTCCCCCTGTCTCGCCCTTCCGACTTTCTTTTACCTTCTCTAGATGTCATGCTAAGCCGCACCCAGCGTGCTCTTCCCGTAGTAAGCTACAAGAAAGGAGAGCTCAGGTTGGTGGCGGCGCCAGAAGAATTCCTATGTATTCATCGGACCGGCGCTCTCAGCGGAACTGTAGGCGCCTATCGATCCACTGGCCTGGGTCATGCGTTGGCGACAACGTATGATATCATATCATTGATCATACATACTATGAGTTTTGGAGTCGGAAGTGGACATAGGACTCCAGAGGCTCTTCGCATAGCATGCAGAAGTGGCAGCCATATTAGAGGAGTAACCACAGGCATAGAAAATAACATAGTGAAATTTGAAGTGGTTGTGGGACCTAAAACTACAACGACAATCATGTGCGTTCCGACTACCTTGGAAGCCAGTTTGAACCAATCACTGAAACGAACGAGTGACAATAGTAACCGTAGGATTCCACAAGACCTGTACGGACGACCATGATCTTGATCCCAGACTTCAACGCATCTTCAATCAATGCCTTGGAGCGTTCTACAGCGGATTCTACCACAGACGGCATACTACTGCCCATTTCGAAAATGAATGAGAAGGTTATTGTCACGGATGAATGTCTGCGATGCAAAGACATAAGAGCCTGTGACATCTCTGGCCAATCGAAACGTTCCCAGCTAAAGACGTCGCCCACACCCACAAGGTCCTCGAACTGCCGCTCTATCTCCTGCAAGTGGGGTGTCTCGAGTATGGAGAGAAACCCTGGGACTCACATCCAGCGGTTCAGGAGGAACGGCGAGAAGTAAAACGATAATGTGAGATGCCTCAGCAAGCGATGACGCAAGATATCAAGCATCTGCAGGTATCCTGAAAGTGATGGGATTCGCCAGGTCGCCCGTAAAAATTGAATGTTGTGCTCACCATCGCTCGCGAGGTGGGCCTCAAATTCCTTCAGAGTATCCGCGGCGTTCCTGAATATTTTAGTTAATTCCGTACCAGCTGAGAACTCGAAGGCTGAGTATCCATCGTTGCTCTTCCACTCCAGTCTTCCGAGCCGTAGCTCAAATGGTGGCCCAAGCAAGCTGCGGAATATCTCGCGCATGAATATCGTAAAGCAGCTCCCTGCTTTGATGATGAGCACCTGGATGCGTATGGGAGGGTCCCCGCCGCGCGGTCTGCCCACAAACATGGTGCGGTCATCAGGATCCTCATAACCTTCAGCTATCCGATTCAGCTCCAGCGTAGACAGGGACGGAAACGCCTGGATGAATTGCGAGACCTCGACGGGTGATCGAGGATCGATGTGCCGGAGATTGCAGCGCCTTCAAGTGGAAAAAACGAAAGACGGACGCAATTGCATCCCGCAAGTCGACGTCGCGGCGCCCCAAAGACAGAAAATCCATGAGAGTGCGCCAATCAAAGTGGTGCGAAACCATAATCTCGATGTTGGGGAGGCGACGTGTGATTTGGCACAGCAACTCGTAGCGTAGTCCCCTCCTCCTGCCAGTTTGCTTGAGCGACAGGCCAAGCAGATGTAGCTCTCGAACGAGGTTGCCTACGCCGGTGCCCCCTTGCGCGGTCGAGGTTGATTCGAGGACAGTCGGGAAACGCAGACAGTCTCTCTTCCGTGTCAATTTGGCGAGCTGAAAGAGATGCAGACGAGCTGTCGGCACCCAAGCGGAACAAACGAGACTGCACGCCTTGAGGGCGAGAGTGTCGTCGTGTAGGTGATCAAGGATCTGCTCTTGGACCTCGATCGGCAGCATGTCGACTGCTGCATGTGTGAAGATCTAATGAAAAAGGCTGATGAGTGTGATAATAACATAGCTTCTACTGGTGTGTCCTTACCATGAATGAATTGCTACGTTGTGAGCTTTGTAGCTTGAGGCCTGAGCCTAACAGGAGCTGATCCGCGACGCGCTCGAGGATCAAAGTCGATCCAGAGCTATCGGCAGCAGTGTTCGGTATGCTTGAAACCAGGGCGCTTTAATGTGCTGCAGCGATGTGAGATCAATGCCAGTAAGTACTATGTAAGTTAACTGGTAGCCTGAGTGTGACTGTGAGTGAGCAAGCTCGAGGGCTGGTGCCGGTCCGGGTAACTCCGGAGAGGGAGGTGCCTGGATCTGAGATGGTGTTCTTCGCAGATTGGCGATCGTGCCAGTGGCTGGGGCGCCCGGGGCGTGTGATGGCAGACCCGCCGCCCGGGGACGGCGGCGTTCAGATTCCAACCAGTCTGGTTGCCTGCTCGTCCGCGGCACCGTCCTTGGCTACTTGCTCCTCATGCCACTGCGGTCGACACCTTCTCATAGCAATATCTCTTTCAGTTGACACTCTACTCTGGACTCGTGCTCGTTGTCACCGCGGTGATCTCGTCCTGGGAACGTTCGCATCTCTATAGAGCGGTTAACGGCAGCTTGCCTCCCTGTACTGCTCTAGATGACGCCCTCTGTCGCACAAGATGTCCTCAGGGCGGAGCTACATGCACAGAAGAAACGGACAGCTCAGATAAGGCCTTACGGCCTGTCTGCCTCGCTTTATAGGCGACATCCCGGCGAGCTCGCTGTGGTACGTGCTCTCCCACTTTCGTTCGCGCTCGTTTCACTCAGACTATCAGAAGAAGATGAGCATTGCTGAACTAGAGCGACGCTATCCATCTGCCCCACCGCCTCTGTAAGTACTCATATATCTGATGATGAAGAGTTGAATGGACGTCCCTGCATAGCACGCCAGATCTCACTGCCACCCAGAGCGCGTCCTCTGGCACACCGCGCTCCCTCTCAGCCAGTCTACCGCACTCTTCGTCCCTGTCTCTTGAGCCCATAGTCGCCACACCCCCTCGTGACCTTTCACCACGCTCTCGCCGACAGCTCCGCTATCACCGTGCCCAGGCAGCGCTGTCCTCGTCTTTACAGCACAGTCTCGCCGAGCCTTCTCTGGTCGATCAGCAGATACGTGCTTTGGAGCGTGCCACGGCGATGCTGAGTACGCAGGCCCGTGAGGCAAAGGAGCAAGCAGCCAGGCTATGCGAGTGCCTAGCAGACCGTGCGAACGTCGAGCCCATGGAGTTCGAGGCCATGCTGCGCGAGCGGTGGCTGGTGGACAAACGTGAGGCAGATATGACCGGCAAGCTGCGCGTCCTTGAGGCGTCTCTTGCGACCTTGTGCGAGACTGGCCAGGAAGCAGATCCAGCCGCGGGAGTAGAACCTTCGCGGATGTCGTCTCGGAGGAGGGCAAAGGCGAATCTGGCTCTATTCTTGGAGCATACGGGCACGCGCGTGCCGCTCGCCTCGCGGCTCGCGCCCGGCCAGCACGTTGTCGCCGCTGCCCAGCGCCGCAAGACGATGCACCGCGTGCGCTCCCTGCGTCTCCGCCAATCCGCGTGTACGTTTGCCTTCCAGCTCAGTATGGCTCGTCCGCCCGCGCGCCCCCTCAGCCCCTCCGACTCCCTCCTCGACGAGCCAGGCACGGCTCCCGCTAGCCCCGCACCCGCTTCGCCATCCCTGTCGCCCAAGACGCCGCCGCCCCCGACGCCCTCCAGAGGCTCGCTTGCCAGCCCGCGCTCGCCCCGGACGCCTCCCAAGCCTTCCTCCCGCTTCGTCCCCCTTCCCCCGCCCACCTCCGACTCGCCCTCGAGCCCGTGGCAAGACGGCTTCGCCGACATCCTCCTGCCCGGCTCCCCGCGCTCGCGCACAGACCTCCTCTCCCAGATCGAGGCCGACGACCCCGGCGTGCCCGCGTACGCCGTCGACCTTCTCGACGCGCTCGTGTCCTCCGAGCTCGACGTCTCGCTGCGCGCCCCGCACACGCCGATGCCGCACACCCCGCTGCACGTGCGCCACGAGAGCGAGTCGTTCGGCACCGCCGCGGCGCGCATGCTCGCGGACGGGAACCTCCCACCCTCGCCGGGCCGCCAGGCGTCGCCGTCGCCGTCGCCATCGCCGGGCAGGGACAGGACCACGTCGGCGAGCTCGATGCCCTCTTGGGTGTCCGCAGCCATATCACGCCCGCGCACGAGCTCGTCCAAGTCAGGTGCGAAACCAGGGCTGAGTACGTCTAGTGCGCAGAAGATCCGCAGGAGCCTGCACCTCGGGTCCCTCGGTGCTGCGTCCAAGTCCAACCCGAACATGAAGGCCGTGGCACACCCACACGGAGGAAGCCATAGCAGGCTGGGCTCGGGGTCGCCTCTGCGGACCCCGCTCGCGCAGACGTCCAGCTCGCTGTCGTCCGTCCCGGAGAGCCTGGCATCCAGCTCGGACGATGAAGATGAGGCAGAGGGGCACGCGAGGGCTGGGCGTGCAGGTTCGAGAACGGAGGGAGGTCTGGACCTCGCCGAGAGCAGGTCGTTCTCCGTCGTGTCGTTCGGTGCGAAGGGAGAGGAGCCGCAGGGTGTTGGTGGACTTGTTGCGAGGGTGAGGAACAGGTTCAGTGGGATGGGCAAGAGATGATGGGTGCGATGGCGGACGTCCATTATCCAGTGTTTTGCTTCATTGATCTACATACTACTTGCTTTCAGTGCATGTTATTATAAATATTGGGACTCTGCTTGTGACACGACCTCTACGCAGTGCTAGCCTTGTCCTGTTTGTGCGTGCTCAATTGTATGTGACAGCTGACAGTGTTCATACAGCCCAACTCGAATGTTTTGGTACTAAGTGGCAATCATGGTTGCCATTCTGCGCAACGGTCCCTGCCGTAGTTCGAAGCAGGTTCTACATGTAGATTTACAAAACATCAAGGTTTGTAAGATGTGTATGTTTATACAAGTAGTTACTATTGATATACTAATATCACCCGTACAATGCTACATGCTGGGCAGATGATGTGGGCGGTCATTGGCCCAGGCAGGCTGTGCCTTCGCAGAAAGAGTATCTCTTGCATAAAATCCATGAGCTAAGCAGTCAAAGAAACATTGTGTGATCACATACCGGATGCACTGTTGCACTGTCCAGGTGTCTCTCTGGCTCGGTGAGCACAGCCATTTCACTATACCATGACGAGCAGTAGGGCTGTTCATCACCCGCACCCAGCTGTATGCTGAAGTAGCTGGGGGTGTAGCGTGGGGATAAGGGGACGCTGCGGACCAGCCCGAGGAGGGCATCTTCGGCTTCCGCGAGGGGATACTGGCATTCCGTAGGACCCCTACACCAGTATGACGAACGCAGCGCCGTGGACCTATTGACCGCAGTCAGTATGGTAACAACGGGATGAGACTAAGGCCAGCGGACGTACTACATGGCCATGAGGCGTGGCCGTCGAGGCCGTCCGGCATGGTTTGACGATTGAATCAGGAAGCGCGGAGCTTGAGACAGTTGCCTCGCATGTAGCGAGGACAGGTAGACGCGAAGTATGGGTGGCATGTTGAGCGACGGAAGTTGGCTCCGGGTTGTTGAACACGGTCTCTGCATTGAGCCTTTATATACCTGTGAGGATAGGGGCGTTCTGAGCCTGTGGCACCTGCTGCCAAAGCGTCATGAGCGGCTATGGCAAGTGTGTTCCTGTGGCCATAACAACAGCGCGGCCAAGTATGAGCTGAAAGGGGTACGTGGTCTAAGCGGAGCCACTGGAGAGTCCTCGACCTATGAAGACTGACATCATTGTCGCTTTGGTCGCCCCCGTTCGGACAGCACCCCTCGCCACTGCAACCTCTACCACTGCTCTTCGGTAGGGAGTGTGAAAGTAACAAGGCCATCGACGCCAGGGAAGCCGCAAGAGGATATGTCCCATGTGGCAGCGCAGAAGTGCACGTACCAACACCCATTGCGTGGCCGCCTCATCCTTCAAACCCAAGCGCAAACCAGTTATGAGCTCCCCGAAAGCGCCTACCAGAATGGATCCCGATGTGCCTTGAGAACGCCCCGACTTGTGTACAATGTCCAAGGGTCCGGTAACGAAGGGTCCGGACTCACTGTGGTGTGTTGATACGCCCTCTCGCGGCTCACAAGGATCTGTCCATAGGAGGCACGACTCTCATATTCGCGAGCGGTGGCGCACATAAGTTCCGTCAAGGCGATGCATCCAATGTGGGTAAAGGAAAATGTTCGCTTCCTATGAAGCGTGTTCACACACCAACGACTTGCCACGATTGCTTCCTCGAGCCTGGCGAAGTATCGTGGCCCGTGGGGAATGAGATTATGAGAATGACGTCGCAATCCAAGTTCACGGACTGCTTCTGGGCGATTGAACATAATCCAGCAAAGGAAACATACCAATTACTCTTGAGTATGCAAGCAACATCGTAAGTCGCGGCAAACAAACCTTCCCGGATTCGTGTTGCTGAACCGCATTAGGACGGCTCGGAGACATCGCATACAGGAACGCAATAGCGTGGCGTTGACGCTTTTCAGTGCCCATTCGTGGTCCTTATCAAATAGTGGTTTTTAGATCTCCGCGTATCGGGTACTCACCGTCGTTCCTTGCGCGCGAAACATGTACTTCTCGCCAATTGCAAGTGCATCGGGACTACCAGATTGCGGTTACTGAGAGATATGCCTGATCTATACTCGTGGCACGCAGCCTAAGCTTAGTACAAGCTGAAATCGAAACGGACACCCTTCGAGGAGCTCGCCATCGCTGTAAGGGCAGACTTTAAGCATAGGCGTAAAGGATGGCGTAGTAAGACCATTCTAAGCCCGCTGTTTGCCTGCCCTGACGCACTTCGGCACATCTAGACACTCCGCGCCACCAGGCGATGCCATAGACGTATAAGGCACTCCTGCATGCCTGCGGAACGAGCGTCGACACCAGTATGACGCGCAGGAAGCACGCATATATATCATGCCTCGGCGACGGATGCAGCAGGCATAGTCCGGGCATTCATAGGCAAGCATTACGCACCGCCATGGATACTGACCACCACGTCGATTAAAGGCTGATCTTAACAACGCATCATAACATACGAATGGCTCACATGAGGATTCAACTTGCAGTCGAGTAGGACGCGGTCTTGATCATGATTCGTCACCGAACGACAGAAGTTTCTTCTCTGCCTTTTTCTGCTTCTTCTTGGTCTTCGTCGACTTGCCTGCGAGAGGCTCGTCGTCTAGTGCATCGCCCACCGCCTTACGTTTGTTCGTTTTCGTCTTCGCTCCAATCGATCCGAATGACAGACTCTGAGTCTGCTTCTCTGCACCGCCCTTCTTGGACCTATTTGATTGGGTATATTCTGATCCGTAGTCTTCGCTTTCAGGAAGGGGCGGCAAGCCCCTCGCTAATCTCCAAGTACCGGTTCAACTGGCCGTTCCCACACGTAGGCCTAACTCACCCTTGCGCTTCTCATTCTCGACCTCCTTCTCTGAGAGATGCTTCCCTTCCCTTAGCACCACGACTTGTGGTTTTTCGTCACCGTCATCCTCGTCACCGCTACCCGGATCGTCATCCGGACGTTCTGGGATCGCAGGGCGTTTGGGAATCGGTGGACGTCCGGATCCGTCATACTCGTACTCATCGTCTTCTTCGTCTCTCCCTGTGCCGTTGATGCGTCCTTGCAACCGCTGAAGAAAGGCGGGCGTGTACGCGTTGTATGAAAGTCTGGATGAGAGCTGGTGACGAGTTGGTTCTTTAGACATGGTGATCTACGCTGATAGGCAAGCGGACGATAGCAATATGCCAATAGCCATCAGTAGGCACCGAAGCAGTCCGCGGACCGGCGGGGACTTCTCTCACGTGACGTCCGCCCACCCACCGCAGCCGTTGTGTTTATCACAAGCCGTGACGACTATGGTAAAGGGCGGGGCCCCGCACCATCATGTCCCTGCTCTCGTCGTCGGAGACCCTGTCCTTCAACGCATTCCTCTCCACGGTCGACCACACCAACGGCACCGAGATCAGTCCCGACCTCGCAGAACAGATCTCTATCACAAAGGGGAGGCATGCCCTCGCAAAGGCTACGAAGGACCTCATGTCCCTGGGCAACCGCGCCCACGGCAACAGCAAGTCGCGCTCGGGCACTAACAGCCGTTCAACGGGATCTGGGGTAGGCTCGGGGGTGGTGGCTGGAACGAGCCATTGGCCGAGCTTCAATCCGGATCCGAATGGTGGCGATGCGCGGTCCCCCAGCTCGTTCGACCAGTCCAGGTCGATGGCGAAGCATGATCATGGTGCATATCCAACGTCTACGCACAGCGAGTCGTCGCCGTCTATACACTCGCTCACATCCGGGTCGCCTCCATATGCGCTCCCGCCTCTCGCAGGCTGCCTGCCGCCTGGCCACGATAGCCTTCGCAACACGCTCATGTCATCATCCTCCGCTCCTTCAGTCTTGGATCACACAACTGGCAGCTCGTCCAAGCGACCATATCCAGACGACTCTGAGTCCAGCAGCTCGAAACGCACGAAAATGTCTGCGCCACGCGAGAAGCAACGCAGACAGTCGTCCGCAAGCGCGAGCTCCGCTAGCAAGCCTGCAAAGCCGGCCTTGCTCACCCCTGCTGAGAAGCGCGCGAATCACATCCAGAGCGAGCAGAAACGCCGGGCAAATATCCGTCGAGGTTATGAAGCCCTATGCTCTGCAGTACCTGCACTACGGGAGGCAATTGCACAGGAGGAGTCAAGCGCTGGTGGGGAGGCGGAGTCGAGCGTGAAAGGACGCAAACGGCGGAAGAAGAGTGAAGAGAGTGCACTCGATGGACGAGCAGGACCAAAAAGTGAGAACATGGTCCTGCAGAAAAGTATGTACCCGTTCGCCGCTCAATCTCCGTGGGATATCCTAACGACGACGACTACTATTAGCTATCGACCACATCCGCTCGCTGCTCAGCGACCGCGAGACGCTTCTCGTTCGTCTGCACAATGCACGTCAAGTGCTTGGCGAGGGCCACCCCGCTCTGGTACTGAAACCCGAATTCCGCGACGTCAGCGGGGTGCCGCTCTGGGATCGCCAATGGAACGGCGGCACTGGCATTGACGATGACGATGGTGATGACTTCGGCGGAAGTGAGGGCGAAATGTGATCCTACCTTACTTGGACGTCGGAATTCAGGATGGACAGATGTTCGTGGTAACGACGCGTGTTATGCTTGTATATTAGGTGTGGACTGGCACTGATCGTTGTTCGTATTCTAATGCTTGTCGTGTTAACGCTGTTATATGGTCTCAAGTCGTGGCTGCCACACTGTTTCCGTCGCTGTTCCGCGCAAACCAAGAATCCCCACAGCGAGCGTATTAAATGTAATTGGTCGGAGGTTAGATCCGGCTTCATTGGCTCACCACGCATATGCTCTAGTACGCACCCGATGCGGCAGAGCGGCTTCGCAAATGCCAAGCAGAAAACCCGAAGTTTCCGTTGAGATTGTTACGCGTTGAGATTGTATTCCTCATCTACCGCCCGCAAGAATTCCAGCATCTACGATAGGTCATGCGATGGCCATAAGGTTTCGTGACGGTGATAACTGAAATGACTCACCAGTTTGTGCCGCTTCTCGGCCATTTGCTTGCCGGGTTCAGTCTTGAGCCGCTCACGAATGTGTAGAAGCTTGTCGTAAAAATGTTGCACTGCAGATGCAGGATGTGCGGCATCGTCCGCAGGGGCATGCAATGCACTGGATGTCGTCATTGAGTATAAACAGTGCATAGAGCTCCTAAGTAAAAGCTCGTACTGGTTTGTGGCAGCGCTATATGCCGCGCAACGCATGATGCCTGCAAAAACGGTTGAGAAGTGGACGAACTTGAAGTAGCACCACAGTCGAATGATAACACACCGAAGGCCCCTATGGCGTCCAGCCTATCTGCGTCTTGCACACAGTGCAGTTCGATGCACGTCTGATGCCACTCGCTCCAGCTTCCCTCCGCTCTCAGCCGCTTCTCCGTTGACCAGCTGACGTTGTCCACGATTCTACTGACCATCCGTGCTCTGCCGTCCCGCACAAGATCAACGCCGTGTATGTTGGCAGTCTTCTGGAAGAGCGGTAAGAAAAGCGCATGAGGATCTGCTGCTTCGGCCGCTGACACGTATTTCTTGTCCAGGACGTCATGTAGCAGTGCAGCGAGCTCCACTGTGAGAAAGTCTGGCCGGTCCAACGTGTCCCTCGAAAGGGCGCGTGCTATGTGCAAAGCTGTCTTCCTTACACGTTGTACTATTTGCAAGATGAGTTAGTAGTCTGAGTTCTCGAGAACTACGAACGCCGAGACGTACCATGAAATACGTCGTGAGACGGATCGTACCGAGCCATGGTTTCTGCCATTAGCTTTTCAGCTGCTTCAATGACGGCATTATCTTCCTGAGTGGGATACATAGCAGACATATCGAAGCTGAAAACGACAGAGCCGATCGACGTAACGGTGCACGAGATATGTATCGCGAACAAGCTAGGCAAGTTGAAGCACAACTCGTCTTGTTTTTTTGTGGAACGTTGCGTCTCACGACACTGGTTCTGACAGTTCTGACAGTCGACAAAGTCGCCTTCAGGTTGCCTACTGGCGGTTCAACGTTCAGGGAGCAACCTGTCTTGTTGAAGGCGCGTCGCGCGTGCCGCGTCAATGCATTTGAGCACGTGTCCGGCGCCTACTACTTACCGTACACGATCTCAGATCGCTCGCGACCGCGTCTGCTTTCGGCGCTTCCTCCCCAGCCACCCCGACCGTCCGAATCCAGCACCGTCCTCACCGCTCAAGCTCACCATGCACACCGTCCTTCTGCGGTTTCGACGCCGCCTGGTTCTCCTCACCATTCTTGCAAGTCTCGCCGCAGGCGTGTCCAGCATAGTCGCGGACACGACAAAACCACCATTGACCGTTCTCGTGAGTCTGCTTCCGCCCGTCATTCCACGTACTCAACATCGCGCACGTGGGTCTGCGAGCTGGCTGTTGGCTAACTGGAAGCCATCGATCACAGCCGACAGAGATAGAGCAATGTGCACCGGTTGTGCAGCTCAGCAAACTCAAGGAAGAGCTTGAGGCTGCGCAATCGCCCATCATGCGGCAGGTCTTTGCGTGGCTATTTCCATTTGGACCTGGATGGAACTCGGGTGAGTAGTCTGCCCAGTATCCTTTCTTTTCCTTCTTCTGTAGTTCTCCGCCGAAGAACTGCGAGATGATATGGAACGCGGATGCACGAGGTCCTCGTTCCTTATTTCCGGAGTAGCCTTGGCTGGTGTGCTCCCCTGGCAGGCATGCAGGGTGGCGTGGAAACAGCGCTTTTAGAAGTAATGCGAAGGAGGTGGTACATATCTACGGGCATCACGGTGCCGGCTGTCACTACAAAGCTCCAGCCGTCTAAAACGCTTTGTGCGAGTGGATATGATCACTTCTTGTCTCCATAGTAAACTCCGCTGCAGGGTGTATCCCTATGTCGGACCATGCTAGCGAGTACATCGTGTCTGTGCGCGAGCTGTGGGGGCAATCATGGAGTGGGGGTGCGCAAGTAGCAACATAGTGGAGTTTGCCATAGGAGTGGGGTGATGATCACTAGCAGATAGCGGGCGCACTTCTGGTTAGTTCAGTCCGCACGGCTGTCAACTTGGCCTTTGTGTAGCCTGGCATTTTGCGGCCCGCAAGTGGACTTACTACGTCGAGATCGAAGCGATTGAATACGCCCGTTCCAGCGCTTAACCATATTCCCCGCGTCTTCGGCATTGCCTCGCTGCACGCAACCGTAGACTTGTCTTCATCTGGCAGTATTGCTGCTGTATTGTTAACATGTCTTGCCATATGTTTCAGTGGTGGATAGAGTTGAAAATAATGGGCGGGCGTGGCATTCGTGCCGAGCTACGTATGCCTTTATTTGGGGTGTCCCTTCCCTGGGGGCTCGTCTGCTTCTCGTAGAGGGAGAGAAGCGGAGCGAGAGTGGAAATTAGAAGACCGTTGGATCGGTCCGTTGACAAAAGGCTGGCTCACGAGGGGTCGCTTCGGACATCGGGGCCTTCTCGGGGCGTCAAAGCCAATTTAACGGCCCTCTTCCGCCTTGGACTTGAGGTCTAATAGTCCTCGAGTATGCGACGCCTTGGGCTAGCGTTGAGGTCGAGACGAGACCAGCTAGTATGCTCAAGGGACCAACGGACTTACGAAGCGCTCGCGGCACAGCTGTCTGTCGGACGCTGAGTGCCTTCCCATACCATTCCGGGGTCCTGATGTGATCTTGCGTACGCGACGAACGTGTCTATGCATGTCTCTACACGAGTACGGAAGACGGCCAACCTGACGCGAATTTTACAGTTCTGGGGACGTTCTACATTAGCTCGTGAGTGCGGCACCCTTGTGCTCCCTCCCAGCGCTCGCTGACACTACCGGCACGGCGCGTCTGCATCGAACATCCATCGACAGTGTACCTAATTTCATCCTCGCGTTCATCCCGGCGCAAATCAATGCGAACACGCTCAACACAATGACCGCCTTCGCGGTGAGCTTCTCCGCTCTGCCCAGCTGTTCCCCCGGCTCTAGTCTGACCCGTGGCATCCCAGACCGGTGGTCTCCTCTCGGACGTGTTCCTCCACCTCGTGCCGCACTCGTTCATGGGTGAGCACCAGGGCGGAGGGGTGCACTTTGTCATGGTCGAGGAGAAGCGCAATATCCTAATCGGGTATAGTACTATTTACTCCCTCCCACAGGGGAATTGGATAACATCTAAGCTCTGACATGTATGCAGGCTAGGCATATTTGTCGGCTTCGCATCGTTCTTCCTCATGGAGAAGACCCTGCGTGTCCTCGGCAGCGAAGACGGCCACGATACGGGGCACTCGCACAGCCATTCGCACGGCGAGGCGACCGCAGCAAAGGAGGAGAGCAAGGCGTCCGGCGCGGCGAAGAATAGCGCTGCTAACGAGCTGCGTGCGCGCGGTGCTACCAGTGGTGACGCCGCGGCGCAAGCGGAGGACCATGAAACTGAAAAACCGGGGAAGCAGCCATCCAAATTGTCTGCGTACTTGAACCTGTTTGGTGACTTCGTACACAACATGTGAGCCTCCTTCGAGGCACGTTCGCCTCATACTGATGATTCTTGCAAATTTCATTCACATAGCACGGACGGGCTCGCGTGCGTATCTAATGTTGCAGCCTCTGTGGCATTCATGGGAGGTGCTAATGGCGCGTGCGTCATAGGATGGCGGCGTCGTTCTACTCTTCGCCGCTGATCGGCGCTACGACGACGCTCGCGTGCTTTGCTCATGAGATCCCGCACGAGATCGCCGACTATTCGATTCTCATCCGTAGTGGCTTCACGAAGAGACAGGCGATGCAGTCGCAGTTCCTGACCGCCATCGGGGCATTCGTGCGTGTGCTTCTTTCATATCGTGCGCTCTATCCCTAATGCAGTATCTCCCTTCGCGCTGCTCCGCCTATACGGCATCCCCTGCTGCTGACTCGCGGCTCGGATCCACCCCTCCCACGACAGGTCGGGTACGTACCAGGCTTCTTATGTGCCCACTGACTCTGCGCGACCACCACGGAGAATGCTGATGGCGACGCTAGCACGTTTATGGGGATCGGGATCAGGAACCTCTCAGCGTCGGACGCGGTCGAGACCGAGGCGTCCGATCTTGCGGCCGCGGTGAGGCAGGCAGCCGCTGGCCTCCTCGGCACGACGGTGCAGCTCGCCGATCTGGTGCGTCTCGGCCGCATCTGGTTGCATCGTGCGGTGTGGGTGACTGCGGGTACTTATTCAATCTCTCCAGGTCATCCCGTTCGTCGCCGGCGGGTTTATGTACATTGGCGCCGTGGCGGTCCTGCCGACGTACGTTTAGATGTGAACCCTCTCGAGTTTGAGGTGCGCGTGGCTGATTGTGGCTTGGATGGTAGGCTGCTAGAAGAAAGCTCGAGTGGAAAGCAGGCGCTCCGCGAGGTGAGCCTAGGTCTACTCTATAATAGGGCTTTTCAGAATGCATACCACGGCGCTGCTGCTATTGAGCGCAATCGCGCACCGCTCATCCACACTCTGCCGTGGATTTCGTGCCTTTGACAACACACTTATTGTTGTTTGCCAAGTCTACTTCGCTAGTAGGTCGCTGACAAAGTGTACCTGCGTCACGTGACGAACACGCGTTCTAAGAAGCCCCAGTATGATAGAACCGGTCCCTGCTACTGGTCGCTAACTCCGTCCATACAGTTCGCAGCAATGGCATTTGGCGTGCTGTGCATGTTCATGGTCGCGTACGTGGATTATCTTCGCATCTGTGGAGGCGAATGGCGTCACTGATCCTTCTCGGACAGATGGAACGAGTAGAAGGCCCGTGCGAACTTCGATGGATGGACATGGCTCAGCGGGCTCCGAGTATCTTTCCGTGTCCGGTAGAGGCAGACCCCGGGTGTGGGCGAGCACCGTCGGCCGTAGCGTACATACGACGGGTGATATTATAATTTATGCAGGCACGGGGGATCTTCGTGCGTCCGAGATGAGTAGCGCAGACTTAGACTGCTATCGAGATTGCGAAGCGCGGTGGATCTTCGCAGCTGTGAACCTAAGATGCGAGAACACGACGAGCAATCTTTCTGCGAACGCCGAGCGTCTGAGGACTGGACGCTCGCACGGGGGAGCAGGGCAGGGGGAAGGGGTGGAGGCTAGTGGCTGATGGGATCCGGATGATGGGCGGGGGAGCGGCGGGTTGCTGGCCGGCGAACGTGCGTGCAGCCATTGGGCGGGCGTCGCCGAGCGGCCGCGCTTGACGCCAGGCTGTTGTGCCACCACGACACTCGTCGGGCCAGACGCCTCTGCCCTCGCCCTCATAAGCTACTCCCCGCAGGCCCTCCCATAATTCCCAACCGCCACCCCGGTCGTGTGCCGCCCGCCCCCGCCCCCGCTCCAGTGAGCGCGACTTTCTTCCATCCACCCCGGCCACACTCCTCACCAATCCTCCGTTTGCTCCTAGCCGGGTCTCGCACCGCCGTGCCCCACCCACTCGCACCGCTCGCGCGCACAGCCTGCTTGCCACGTCCTGACGTTGTCCTCGACTCGGGTTTTGTCCGAAAACACCACGCTCAAATTTTACGCCACGAAGGCTTCTGCCGGCCGCCACCTCGCATTCTCGCCTAATTCGCTCACCACTGCAATGAGCAATAAAGGACGATCCACCCCCCGCGTCGTTTGCTGTGCAATCCCAATAGCGAGAAACGCCAACAAGGTCCTGGTGATCACAAGCAGGAAACGGCCGAATAACTGGGTCTGTGAGTAGTAGCTCTGTTCAATTCCGTCAGTCGGCGGCTCGTACATGCGGCTTGCTGACTTTGCTCCCCGCGCCACGCTCTTATGCTGCAAAAGTACCAAAAGGAGGATGGGAGCCGTCAGATGGGATGTTGGAAGCAGCAGCCTCGCGGGAAGCCTTGGAAGAAGGTCTCATCCGTTCCTCTACCCTCCCCGCCCCTGCCTAACCTCCTCCTCCCCTCCGCGTCGCGTCACCAATGCCTTACGTGTGCATCTTTTGCAGCGGGCGTGCGTGGCAAAATCACCCGATTTGTGACGACGATCCCCTCTGCGTCCTCGACGTACCACTTCTACGAGCTCGACGTCGCCGACCTCGACGCCGAATGGCTCGAGAGCAAGGAGCGCCGCCGCGAGTGGGTCGACTACACCGAGGCGATCCGCAGACTCGCCTGGAAGGCCGAGCTCGCCCAAGGTCTCTCTCTCTCGTCCCTCGCGCCGAAACGGTGACCGCCCCCATGGTGCCACCCAGCCCGCCTTCGGATTGCGCACCATATGCGCGGCGCGAGGCGGTTGCCTCGTGTCCAAAACTCTGCGCTGGCGTCAAACTGATACGCCGTCGCCCACCCCTATGGACGTTCGTCGCTCCCCGAGTCCGCCAGCTAGCAAACAGACACTCGCACTATCGCTTTCGCCGTCTCACACGCATGCTCATTGCACTCCCCGCATTCTCCGTTAACACAGTCGATATAGAGCGCCGCAACTGACCGAGTCTGGTCGTTTCATAACAACTCCATCCACTCCCCAATGCTGCATATCTTACCACACTTTACTACTGTAGTTTTGTGACTGCGTGTCCGGTATCTATGATATCTTCAGCGTAGCCGTCGTCGTCGTTTGTGGCCGGCATCTTGTACATTAGCCCCTCTGCGCTGGTAACACCGGCGCTTTATTCGTGTTTTGTCAGTTGCGGGTATATAGAACAGCACAGTTCTAACAGCATCGTCGTTGACTTGTCCTTGCGGCCGAAGACAGATCACGTTCGCCGAGACGCCACGTACAACACCGACAATGACACTACAAGAATCGGGCGTTCGGCAGACTTCGTGGATACCGGGCCTTACGTGCTCTTTGCGGTGCGTGCCATCCGTCTCTCCCCTGTTTCTTAGCTAATCATGCTTAGTAGGGCTCGCCATACGCTGGAGGTCAGCAGTATTATTTTCATTGACTTTCCCGCAAGCACCGGGGACTCAGATCTCCAGCATCGCAGGACGAATCGCCGAGGCTGCAGCAACTCAGCGGCACAACCAGAACTCGACTGTGCGAGACTAGTCGGGCGCGACGCAGCCTCGGGCCCTCAGACTCCTACTTCTCCTGGGCTCCCTCCACGCTGCGTAGTTCTGTCAGCGCTAGGACCTGAGGTGTGGGATGTGAGCCCTGTGCCTACGGACCAAGGGTGTAATTTTTCATGCCGCAGATTTCGGCAGAACTCAATCTTTCCTTCGTCGGCGCATGGACTCGTGCCGCGGTGCGCTCGCGCTGCGTTACGGCAGTGATGCTGGGCGCATGGCACCGCGCCGGTGTGGCCAGGCATTCGTTGGCGAGACGCGATCAGTGCGCATGCGAGCAGGGCCCGGTGGGCACCGCTGCAGCCCTTAACGCGCATTGTGGTAGTGCACATCAGGCTCATCAGACTTTTCCCGCTCTCCGTAGGGTAGGCTCTCGCTAGGGTACTGTGGGGGTGGATGCTGTTACGATTCGGAGGGACTTGCTGACTGGTGTACATTGTACTGTAAGCAACTACTCGCTGATCATCAACTGGAGTCCTAGGAGCGCGTTCTTCCAGGCTGCGCTTCCACACACTGGTCACACGACCATGAGATGAGGTACGTTGTCACTTTGTCACTTAAAGCCAACAATCGAGCTGCGAAGCATGCTAACGCTGATTTATTCTGCCTCAGATGTCACGGCTGCATCTGTAGTATGCACGCCCCCTAGTCAAGTCAAAGCCGGTGGATGCCAGCGACGAGAGAACCACATGGATCCCGCGGTTCACCCTCATATCACTATTGCTCGCGCGAATATCGGCACCCAGGCGTCGAGATTGTGCTGTGTCGCGGATGTAAAGCCTATCCAGGATCAGTTACAATGTATTGGAAGATGGCCGCCGAAGTTGCGGTGGACTGGTCCCTGAACAACTGCCACGCCGTGCGTGTGGGCTTCGACAGCGAGGATATGCAGCGGTCCTACGGTAAGGACGCCCGCTCCAGAGGGGCAAGGGTCGCTCGAATGGTGCCAAATGTGGCGTCGACAGATCTATGGACTGGTCACACGAGTGCTTGTGTGCTTCTGACGGCTTTCATGTAAGGTTCGATTGTCCGCGTCAGGTCTCGAGCTGCTCCCTCAGCTGATTTTTGCGTCAGCAGGCGCACGAGACGGTCGCACTAAGCCTCTCAAGGAATTATAGCACTCTCGGGTCGTCTATCGTGGGGCGTGAGGCCTTGAGGTGGTTGGCCAGTTGAGCCTTCCTCTCGGTAATCGGTGCAAGCGCTACCTACTGTAATAGGGTGAGTCATAGTAATAATCGAAGAGGCTGATGCATGCGCGTCCGACTCCCCCCCTTGACGCTTGAGCTTGCGCTCCAAGAGAGAATATCATCTCTGTGGCTGCTACCCAGCCTCATGCGCACGCTGCGCATGCGATGACTCGAGTCTTGAAAGTATGTGCGCCATTCGTCCACGTGACCACGTAGTGCGTACGTCGCGATGCACTGCCTCAGTACATAGCCTATGATGATTCAGTATGTACTATCCCAGCAGTGTTCAAGAGCCAACTTGAAGACGTACCTCGGATTTCCTTCAATTTCACCACCACCACCAATAGCTTCTACATCCCACTTAATCTATCAAGTACGTCGCTTAAGTTACTCGCTGTGTTTCGACTCACAGGGTGGCATTAACAGTTCACAGCGTGTCCACACTACCTGGGTGTAAGTGTAAACCTAAAGTGTCCTTGGCTTCTCTCACGCTGGCACTACTATGAACGAGCTCAGCGTGCTGCGACCTTGCTACAGCATTGGGCTAGCACTTCGCAATGACGGTAACTTTGACTCAGCCCATACACGGTCTGATTGAACCCGTATCGCGGCTTCCGACCGAGGTATGCGAACGCATTATCGACTCCATGCTCGGCCTATCTTGGGAAGGTCTTCTCGCCTGTACAGATCTGAGGAGCGCGATCTTCCTTTCCTGTCAGGCCCCGCCTCCTGCAGAGCCACTGAACACGAACTCGCGACAATTTGATATCAACGAGTTATGTACATCTACTAGTATACAACCACCGAGAACGCGGCATCACGAATAGATCTCGGATACACATATCTCTACTTCTTTGAAGCTTGAGCCTGACTTGAGCGCTGCGCAACTCTGAATACAGTGGTAAGCCCTTTCCGATCTGTTGATGGCACTCCGCCAGGGGCGATTAACTCGTGCTCACCAATGTCCACTTACTTGTTGTGCAATGCGTCATTCTCCTCATATAAGACGCTCGCCGGCGTTTATGGTAAGTGTGCAACGGAGACTGTCATTCTGCCATTCTCCGGCTTTTGAGACATACTCTGTCATATTGAACATGTGTGACCGGACCTACACAATGCAGTAAGCTGACTGGCAGAGTAATATTCCGGCCTGTTGGCAATGGTCATTACCATTACTGTACTGTAATCCGACAAGGTGTTATAAAACGGAGAAGGTACGATGCAGATGCGGGGCAGCAGAGAACACTTTTTTGCAGCTATGCCATCCTCGAACTTGAAGCCTCTCGTGCTCGTCATTGGCGCTACCGGGACGACCGGTCGGTCCATCGTCCACGGCCTTCTCGAAAGTGGGAACTTTGTATGTATCCCGCAGTCTAAATTGGTCTCAAATGACAAGCTGGCGCTCACCTTATCGAATCACAGAATGTCGCAGCACTTACACGTCCTACGCCCGTTCCGACTCCGGCAGTGAACGCCCTTCGCGAGAGGGGCGTCGAGATTCGTGTCGCAGACTACACTTCTGACCCCGTGCCGAACTTGAAGGAGGTGTTGGCTGGCGTCGACATCCTCATCAGTGCGATCAACGCCTCGGCTCTCGAGGTACAGAAGCCTATCATAGCTGCCGCCGTTGAGGCTGGCGTGAGGCGCATCATCCCATGCGACTTCGGGACCCCAGGTGCGCGGGGCGTCAGGGTGTTGCACGATTCAGTGAGCATTCCTGCACCCGTCTATGCGCAAAGAAGTCGTTAGTAAATATCGCGCTCAATCAGAAACTCGACATCCGCGACTACGTCAAAGAGCTCTGCTCCAAGTCCAGCACTGCGAAGTACACCTTCATCGATGTCGGCTGGTGGATGGTCATCCTCCCGCCCTCGACCGCCGCGCGCGAGTCGGTCATCGGCCCGCTGAGCCACCGGATCTACGGTGCGGGTGACAAGAAGTTCGTCGTGACGAAGACGGAGAATATCGGGACGTACGTCGCGCGCATCATTGCGGATCCCCGGACAGAGAATGCGTACGTCATTGCCTGGGACGACGAGCTCACCCTTGCAGAAGTGCATGAACTCGCGGAGAGCGCGTCGGGCGAAGGGGAGGCGCTGAAGGCCAAGCGTGTCGTGGTGCGTAGTATTTGATCGCGAGGAGCCCGAGGATGAGTCCTGATTCTGTTGCTCGTGCAGATTTCGCGCGAGCAGCTGGAAGAGCAGGCTGGTCAAGGAAAAGCAATGTACGCGCAGGATCCCTCGGACATGGCGAAGATGCTGTGGGCGGGCTCGGAGTACATGATCAGTATGCACTTGCTTGGCGAGGACTCGCTCGAGAACGCAAAGGCGCTCGGGGCGCTGGACGTTCGCGAGCTGTACCCAGACATCCAGCCGACACGATTCAAGGACTTCGTGAAGGAGTATTACAAGGTTTGATATCATCTACAGATTTTGGTAACTCAGGTAGATCGGAGACATGTAGGGCGAGGTCACCTCAGAATCGACGGTCTCAACGGCTTGACACAGGCCCCAAGCCATCATTATTTGTCACATCTACGTATGAGTGCCCACAACAATCACTGCAGCGTATCAGTCACAAGGCAAGATGTCTATCAGCTATCATATATTTCTTGAATCATGGAAAATACGCGCCTGAGAACTTTGAGATGCAGAGAACATCTTTCCACTCACTCCAGGAGAGTAAGGGGGCCCTTCCATTAGCATCAGCTGAGTGCTCCAACAACAAGGAATACCTCGATCCGAATACCACCCTGTATTTGTCTTTCAGCCCCACATGATAGAAGAAACCCTTCATTGTCACGCTGTCGAAGCGGACACCATTAGCAGGCTTGAAGGAAGCGTGGATCTGAGACACGGCTCATGAGGTCCCTGCGGTCAAAGTGCGAAAATCCAGCAATTCAATCAGGGATTATCGGTCCTACAAGTTGCCACGTAACGCACCCAACTGATGTAGACGCGTGTCATTGAGAAATGCTCTTGTTCTTGTTCAATACGGTCCGAAAAGCGACAAGAAAGACATGTCGAATAGGTGGGAGCTGATTCGAGAAAAGATATGAACTACGACGCAGTATGGAAACCGACGTCGGCGAGTACAAGCCAGTTATGGTCTAAGAAACAGAACAGTAGCCGAGACAGGTAGCATATACTGTCTCTACTACTGATACAGTTGCGCAGGGAGGGCATTTCGGGATTCGGTAGCTGTGAGCGAACATTGCCACAAAAGGCGAAGGAGACGTCCACAGGCGAATGTGCATTAAAAGCCGTATATATGAGTCTCGAAGCGCCCATGATCATTCAGATTGAGATCTGCGTAAGATTGGATCTTGCTTCAAGTTGCCACGTCACACAACTACATAAGTAGCCCATCACGCTGTCCAGTCAACTGACTACTCTTATATCATCACAACTCTTCGCAATGGTTGGATTTCGATGCAGAGTGGACAGGGTGCGGGTGAACTCGGCGGTAGACAAGTAGCGGGGCGGGCGGCGACCCAGTTCACATGCGGGCGTCACGTACGACAGCCACTAGTGTGCCAAACTGGTCATCACGAATAGTGCAGTTCACTCTCGACACACGCGAAGCCGGCATCCGTTGCGTGGGAGGGAAATCTCAATGGATGATCGCCGCACTACTTTCACCTTGGTTGTCGTCGGCACCAGTGTGGGGGTAGGCAATTATTCTCTACCCATCAATTCCTTTGATACTCCTCGTAATCAAACCAGCGACTTCATCCGGATGGAGAACCAGTTGCATTGGGTAAATGCAGCGTCGAGTCACTCTCTCGGAGTGGTACTTGGAATATATATGCCAAAGTTATCTCGATTGTCCAGACGTTGCTATATATTTTGACCAGTGAGTATCCGCAGACAAGAGCATGCCATAACCCATCACGTAGCTTATTAATTATTCATCAGGAACCTGTTGCAGAGCAACTCCGCGTCGACGGAAAACAACGAAATGCCAACTCCGATCTTCATCCTCAATGCTACCGACTACAACTCCAACATAGACTGAATCGTTTCAAAACACCAGTATTCACGACAAAGGTAGCCATCACAAGCTATGACTTTTTGGGAGTCGTCACCAGCGGCGACGGCCGGTCGTATCCCTTCGACAAGTAAGCACGATCGCTCGTTATGCTGTCTTAGCACAGTTCATTATTCACTTTTTTGGAAGGTATCTCGCTTATGTGAACTTCGCGCGATCGGCTAGTGAACATCGCACTGTGTCTATTGGCATCATTGGCAGTAACGGCATCGCGGTGTACGTCGTAATTGCCATCCGTTCAATCCCGGATGCCTTGATGACCGCATGTTTGCCGTTTCAGCGGCTTCAACGTAGTCTATGACAATAGTGACTCTTGGAGCGACAGTGACGACATCGGAGACATGGGCCATGGTGTCAACGAGAAGGTCTTCACCATAGCTCGAGGACAAGTCATCCGGATATACGTTGTACTGATTGTCATCGCCATATGTGAGTAGTGCATTTTGCTGCATATCGCCTCTTCTGACTGCACCCCTAGGGATGATCACGATGACATTCGTCGTGACATGTATCGTGACGGTAATCTTCGGCAAGGGTGTTAGAAGCGAAGTAATGGTGCTGCCGATCGCGACATTGTTTGCATTCATTCGGTTACATCCACCATGCCCGGTGCCCCCGACGGTTTCGGTGAGTGGTCTTTATGTTCGAGCCATATGTAATACACGATGATAATTCTGAGGACATCTAGGTGCAATCATCGGTCAGTACAATTTGAAGGAGCCCGATGTAACGGTGCACGCCACTAATAATGCACTCCAGACTTCGTCGCAACACTTCCCTGTCTGGCTCTTCTCACTCTCTCCGTTCGTCCTCGCACTGCTACTGCTTCGATAATGTGAGACTGATGCCTCCCCCTGGTGGAAGAAGCTCATCGGGAAGGAGTCATCCAAGGGGGTAGAGGGGTCGACCTCTACAATTACAAGCTCAAAGGATGTAGAAGTGGGTATCATCACGGCAGGTACGGTCAAGATCAGGGGAACCATTGTGCTCAGGGGCTGGCATTTCGACAACTCCCCTACGGACTTAACCCACCGTGTGTAGATCGAGGAACCTCGCACACAGCTAGGCTCAGCGAGCAGCGCTTTGATGATCGCTTTTCCTGTACGACTCGGAGTCAAGCAAGATTCATGCACGGACGCAATCGATGGCACTGGCATGTATTATTTTATCGTGCTTCATGATATGATCCACCTGTGGACATCTCCTGTCTATCATCAAGATCCACCACGCAAAGTTGCGAGCGCGGGCAATCCATGCAAGTAGACATTTGCTTCATGACTTTACACTGACTCGACGTGGTGGGCTGTTGAGGATGCAATACATGAAGTCGGAGTCAAGGGCTAGACATAGCAAGCACAAACGTCTGCAAGGAGAATGTCATAGGTAGGAGTAGGCTCAGGTGATGATAGTATTACAACTGTAGATTGTCTGTAACCGACTTGGCTTCGCGACTGCCTAGCTTCCACAATGATCCACGCAGTACAAGCCTCCACATCGGATAGATTGGGCGCCACCGCACTACGCTCGTGTCCTCTCTCAGTGTGCTTGCTGCATCAGAGAGCTTCTAAGCTCCCCTCTAGCAATCCAGATGCTCTCCAACCCTTCTAGACACCCTCCCTCGTCTCCGTCGCCTTACAATCGCTCGCGAAGGTACACACGCACGGGCGCACCGCGTCGATCGCCGACAAGTATTGCGCAAGTAAGGTCCTGACAGAGCGCGCTGCTTGGAGAAGCACAGGCGAGAGGGCAAGATCGGCTGGAACCTCGTCGTAATCTGCGCGTCGTGCATCTTCGGCCCACCGATGTTCCCGATGAAGTCCACCACAGAGGTGGCGAACAGCCTGCGAGAGTGGTACGGTGATCGTCAAGAGCGAGGGGAGCGAGGTGCGATCGGACGGAATGGTCGCTGAGTGAGTGCTCTGAATAATGGTTGCGGGCTCGCTTGCTGATCGGGATCCCTGCGCTGATCTTTGGGGTGTTGGACTATTACAAGATGTGCTGGGCCGACGTGCGAGATGCCGCCGAGGCGCACGTGCTAGCCATCCAGAAGGAAGAGGCAGGAGGAGAACGATCCGTCGCGTCTGAAGGGCCCGGCAAGTGGCAAGATTTCGGTAGGTCTACGTCAAGTTGCATGCGCATGAATGGGAGCGATCTGCGATGAGCTTACCATGATGCCGCGTCTCCAGTTAGAGCCGCCCATACAGTCGGTCCAAGCTTGACTACCGGAGATGCCACCTAAGCATATATTCGTATTTGACTCTTCGAAGAATCTTGGGCATGAGTACCATTCAAAGTCTGAGGGCACTCGCGACATGATCAAGGGGTTCGGCGGGCGGGCGTTGTTGTAGCGACTCGCAAGCGAAGACGAAGATGTACTGAGGAGGGCCAGGGTACTTAGGGGGATATACAGTTTCTAGATGCCAGGAGCTAATCCGAGAGGCCTGCCATAATGCGCGAGGCGATGTGCCAAGTGTACTCATAATCAAGGGGGACCAATACGGACACCGGCACCCAGGCCTACCCACGGACTCTAGACGCAATTGCAATACTATGAGTATGTGCATCGTTCTTCCTGAATGTAGAGAGGCAATGAAACGGAAAATGACGGAGGACGATGTACACACTTTATCCGGAAAGAGACGACCGGAGCCATCGATGCACGTCACAATCATGACATCGTTGGACGCATAGAAAGGCAGCGAACGCAGCACAGAGGACCATCCTACATAGATCTTATGTACTCGGACTCTGTGCATATGCACTTGTGACCGACCGATTTCTAGACTCGCAGTACAAGCACAAGAAACGGCAGCGAATCGGCCCGTAAAAGCGGAGGGCTGGACTGGAGGTCGCGATACCGACGATCTTCCAGCATTCCAGCGGTTTTTAGTCGGAAAGTTCATCACCGCTAGGGCGAATGGCTGCGCGACCGTGGGCTGATACATATGGACATCACGATGGAGGCGGTGAAAGAGAGCGTTGTGCCCGAAGACAGTCTGCTCTGCCCCAAGGAGATAGTTAAGTAGTAGAGTTAAATTAGAGAACGCGGGGTAAGGGAGCGCAGAATACCGAATTTGGGTTACCAACTGCCTGGCACGAAGGTTCGATCAATTACGGACGCATGACATCATCGATAAGTGCGATTTACTCTCGCGGACGCGGTAGGGAACGCATAAAACCGCCAACGGCCTCGACCCCTGCTCACTATCCCCTCCATCGCCCCCCGACGCCGTCGCCGTCGTCCCCAACACCCTCCACGATGTCCCAGCGACCTCCCCTCACCTCTTCGCCGTCGGACCTCCTCACCCCGCAACTACCCGACCTTGGCGGCGAGCCGGGCCACCTCATCGTCGTGTCCAACCGTCTTCCCATTACAATCACCAAGGATGCGTCGGGCGAATACCACTTCAAGATGTCGTCGGGCGGTCTCGTGTCCGCGCTGTCCGGGTGCAAGAAGTCTATGTCTTTCACCTGGATCGGTTGGCCAGGCTTTTTCATCCCGCCGAAAGACCGACCAATTGTCGACAAGCGGCTGATGGAGGAGTATTCGTGTCAGGCGGTGTACCTCGACGACGATGTCGCAGACCGCCACTACAATGGGTTCAGTAATTCCATTCTCTGGCCCCTCTTCCACTACCACCCCGGTGAGATGAACTTCGACGAGGAGAACTGGCTCGCGTATCGCCAGGCGAACATGGCGTTCGCGCAGGCGATCCTGCAACAGCTTGCCCCTGGCTCGATGGTCTGGGTGCAAGATTACCATCTCATGCTCCTCCCCATGCTCCTCCGCATCCTCAATGACGGCTATGACAACGCCAGCGAGTCGACCACGGGCGAGATCGACCGCATTCTCGAAGGCATCGAGACGGAGGACCTTCGGCCAGCGAGGATGCCAAACGTCAAGATTGGCTTTTTCCTCCACACTCCGTTCCCGTCCAGTGAGATCTATAGGTGCGCTCGTACCATGTTGACGCTCCACCGGCGCTCACGCGCTGTAGGATTCTCCCCGTGCGGCGGGAAATTCTGCTCGGGACCCTGTACTCGGACCTCATCGGCTTCCACACGTACGACTACGCCCGGCATTTCCTTTCCTCATGCACACGTATTCTCGCTCTTCCCACCATGCCGAACGGTGTTGAGTTTGAGGGGCGTCTTGCTCATGTCGGCACGTTCCCGATCGGTATCGACCCTACGTCGTTTACGGAGAATCTCAAGAAGGAGAGTGTGCAGCAGCGGATCAAGCAGCTGCAGCAGCGCTTCGGCGACGTGAAGGTCATCGTGGGCGTCGACCGGCTGGACTACATCAAGGGCGTGCCGCAGAAACTACACGCGCTCGAGCTCTTCCTCAGCCAGCATCCAGAGTGGATCGGCAAAGTCGTCCTTGCGCAGCTGGCGGTCCCATCGCGGCAGGATGTGGAAGAGTACCAGAACCTGCGCGCTATCGTGAACGAGCTTGTCGGCCGGATCAACGGGCGGTTCGGCACGGTGGACTTCGTCCCGATCCACTTTATGCACAAGTCATTACCTTTCGACGAACTGTGCGCGCTGTACGCCGTCAGCGATGTTTGTTTGGTTACGTCAACGCGTGACGGTATGAACTTGGTACGCATCCTCATTCTCAGCTGCAAGGGTGCGACTGACTCGTGCCCTGTAGGTGTCATACGAATACATCGCTTGCCAGCAGGAGAGGCAGGGTGTCATGGTCCTCTCTGAGTTCGCGGGCGCTGCACACAGTCTGAACGGCAGCATCGTCGTCAACCCGTGGGACTCACAAGAGGTCGCAGACGCGATCTTCCAGGCAGTTAGTATGGATGCGGATACGCGGGCGGAGAACCAGCGCAAACTGTTCAAAGTACGTCTTGTCTTTCTTACAGTCACGCCAATCGTGCTTATGACTTCGTCTAGTACGTGTCCAAGTACTCGGCAGCGTACTGGGGCACGTCGTTCGTGCGCGAGATGACGAAGATCAAGACGCCTGAGACAGATTCCGCGGAATCGCAGAAGGGCGGCCAGGCGGAGCTGAAGGTTAAACGCGAGGATCTCAAGGGCCTCAATGTCGTTGAGGGCAGCGTGCCCATGACCCCACCCGCCAACGCGCCCGCGCCTAACGTTCAATAGGCTTAAGAGCGTGAGCGGCAAGTATGGTGGGTATCCTTATTCAAATACGGGCGGAGGTTTTAGTGTAGGCTGGGTTCCGCATGTGAGAAGTTCAGCTGCAGGCAAGATCATGTATTATCAGTTCGCTCTCCCGCTCTCCTTTCTGTGTTTTGCCTGACTTGTATCCGCCATTATACGTACACTCGCACGATCGCCGCTGGCGCTGCCAGCGGCACTGCATAAGCATACATATATCGAAACACGTTGCCATAGCTAGTATACATCTCTTCATTCTCCGCATTCATGCTAATGGAACATGACGTTGGCTTCGCGCAATAGAGTGTACTCACATGTAGACGAGACAATACAGCGATGATCCCCTCGTAGTCTGAGGCGTGTCTTGTGCCACGCTCCGTTTGCTACGTAAATATCGTGCCAGACTATTGGTAGAGGCTGGGATCGTAGTCATGGCTGTGAGCTTGGTATAGATGGAACGTGAAAAGTAGAGAGAGCATGAAGGAAGTGTCATCAGTGAGGCACGTCCCTTGTGGTTTGTCGAATTGATGGGGGCACGAGGAGAGGGGAGGAAAGGATAGCCACGGGGTACTTATAAACAGAGGGCCAGTGGGAGGCCGAAGAGGCGAGCTGACGTCAGTCAATTGGATAGGACAGCTACAAAGGCACCATCTATGTTTTGCATGGTCAGTTGCGTGGGAGGAGGTAGGGAAAGACAAGTCTTTACAGGACTATCCAGATAGCCTGAACCTGAGAGTAGCCTATAGTGACTATGATGGTCGAACATCGCGCAGGCGCCGCTCGTCGAGCCAACAGCAGGCGCTCAAGCGCTCACGACTGACTTGGCGGTGAGCGCTTCATTGACGACACGGTGTGTCACGCGTGACAGGACGCGTTCGCTCAGACCACACCGTGTCGCGACTGGCTATCGAAAGAGCTCACAAGTTATCGTCCAACTTGCGAATAGCCCGCCATGTCTCTCTGGGTGGATAAGGTATACGTAGGCGCATATCTCCCCGAGAGAGTCCGCTAACCTCCATCTGCTGTAGCACCGACCACGCACTCTCGACGACCTGCACTACCATGCGGGACTCTCGGCACGACTCCGCGCCCTGGTGAGATATGTACCTGCTGATCATACTTCTTTCTCACTGAAACTTCTCTTGTTCTGCGTAGGCTGCTTCTGGAGACTTTCCGCACATGCTATTCTATGGTCCCTCTGGTGCGGGGAAGAAGACGAGAATCGCTTGTACACTGCGTGAGTTGTTTGGAAAAGGAGTGGAGAAGGTACGTCCCCGATAACTTCCTTGCACAGCCACACTCTCACCACATCACTCAAGCTGAAAATTGACCAACGTGTCTTCCTTACCCCGTCAAAACGGAAGCTCGACGTGAACATCGTTCAGAGTAACTTCCACATCGAGATCACACCGAGGCGAGTTGTGTTTGGCAGTATGTTATTTCAATGCTTACATATGTGGCCGCAGTGAGGTTGGGAACTATGACCGGGTCGTGATCCAAGAGCTCCTAAAAGAAATCGCGCAGACTCAGCAAGTGGACCTGAGCGCGAAGCAACGCTTCAAAGGCTCGTTGTCCAAACTTCTCATTCATGTATCGCATCACTGACGCAGGGCGGCAGTTGTCATCATCAATGAAGCAGACTCCCTAACGCGAGACGCACAAGCTGCTCTCCGTCGGACAATGGAAAAGTACATGTCCAACATGCGAATCATTCTCTGTGGCAACTCGACATCACGTCTCATTGCACCCATCAAGAGTCGATGTCTCCTCGTAAGGGTGGCAGCACCAGATGAGGACGAGGTGAAATCTCTTCTGTGAATGGGCGTGCGCGTGAGCTGAGTCGCATCATAATTACGGCTTGCAGATGATTGAAGTGTTGCGGTATGTCGGAAAGAAGGAGGGCTTCGACGTGCCAGACAAAGTCGCGCACGAGATCTCCGAGGATTCGAATGGCAACCTCCGCAAAGCCGTTCTTGTCCTTGAGGCGCTCAAAATGCAGTCGTTAGTGCTGTTTCCTGCTACGTTCCGGATGCAGGATCGCTGACGTCTCCACGTAGCACCGACCTCGACAAGCCTCTGACGATTGCCAAGCCCGATTGGGAGACGTATTGTCACAAGGTAGCCGACATGATCGTACAGGAACAGTCACCACAGCGCGTGATGGACGTCCGTGCCAAACTCTACGAGCTCCTGAGCCATTGCATCCCGCCGACGGTTGTTCTCAAGGTACGTCGTCCCTTCCCCGCTCTTAAATCGTCAGGTAGTAACTGATCCCCCCTAGACAATCGCCGACCGGGTGGTCGACCAGGTAGACGAGAGCCTGAAGGCAGACATCATGCATTGGGCGGCGATATACGAGAATCGCATGCGCGTCGGGAACAAAAAGATATTCCACCTTGAGGCATGGGTCGTCAAGGTCATGAGTTTGTACAAGGTGGGCGTACTGTTCTGAGCATCTCCATGACCACGGTACTAAGTTGTACGGTTTTCAGCGGTTTTTCTACGATATAGACATGTCTGGTTTTGACGACTGAGCGTAGGTTACGTTTGTGTATTGCACTGATGTGTTGGTATGTAGCATTAGCTATCGGATTTTTGCTCTGTGGGTCGTCGTCAGGTTTGGCGGGCGGCATTTGCACACTCTGCATTCTCGTGTGCTTCTCATTCTTCAGAGATGCGGAGACGGTATATGCAGGGTCGCCTGCGATGCCATGAATCTCGCACGAAGTCTGCAACCGGCCAATCTGATTCGAGCCTGCACTCAAGGATACGATCTACAGTCAAGTTGCTCCACGAGTGTGCTTCCTATCAAGCTACAGCCGTGTCTTGTACAACTCATAGAAAGACCTCTGTCTTAGATCCACCCTTTCCCCTTGAACTGCTCGATGATATCTCGCGTCGAATCCTCGAGGGTGCGGTACTTGACGCCCAGCAACCGATCTGCCTTGGAAGTATCGAAGGTAGTGAGGTGCGTAGCCGTCGCAGGATGATACGTCTCATCGCCCACAGGGACCTGAGGGTAGTACTTCCTTGCCGCGTTCACTAGCAGAATTACGCCGTCAGCATATCAAGTCAAGGGCGACCGCAGAGGGCGCTCACGTAGGTCTTGCCCCTTCCATGGACCGTTTGAAATGATGATCCGCTCACCCGCCGCCTGCTCCTTTTCGCCAGCGACGATCAACGCCTCTGCGGCGTCCCTCACGTCGATCCAGGTCATGCTGCGTTGGCGTGCCATGATCAATCCCTTCAGCACATCAAACCCCAGGTATTGGACCACTCACCCAAATTTCGTGAAAAACTCCTTCTCTTGGGGGATCCCGGAATCGTCCGTCCCCTTGATGGTCGCCTGGAACCAGATCCTCATGCTGTCATTCATCTGCTCCGGCTCCTTCACGGGCTGAAGCGTCGGGCCAAAAATCCACGGCGGGCAGCACGCGACGAGGTCCCACCCTATGCTCCCCTTGTGTTTCTCGACGAAGTCCCACGCGGCGCGCTCCGCCAGCACTTTGCTCGCCTGATACTTACTGAGCTGGCCCGCTGCGCGCCCCCGCGCGCGCACGTCCGCCACCGAGGCCTCATTCCAGTCCGCCTCGCTGTAGCGCCGCGGCGTTGTCGTCTCCACCCCGCGGACCGCGCCGCAAGAGGAGGTGTAGACGACGCGCTTGACAGAGGTCCCGTATGCAAGCGCAGACTCGAGCACGCCTACGGTGCCGTTCACGGCGGGGACGATCTGCTCGTCGGGCTCGATGGCGTTCATGTGCACTGGCGAGGCAGGGTGCTGGATAAGGTCGACGCCCTTGACGGCTTCGTCGAACGCTCCCTTCTGTGGAGTGCCGAAGGTAAGTACCCGCACGCCTGCTTATTGGGGAGACTGCGCACCTTCGTGATATCCTCCACGACGACGACCTCGAACTTGTCACCGAAGTCGGCGAAGACTTGTTTGAGCGGGGCGATCTTGCTCTCGGAGCGTACGGTCCCGCGTACGGAGAAGCCCCGCTCGAGCAGCTTGCGGATGATCCAAGTCGCGAGGAAACCGTTCGCTCCTGTTACCAACGCCTTTCCAGAGGTCACTGCGGGCATGATGAGGAGAAATTATTCGTTTGAGTGGAGGTGCGGGTGACTGTCTGAGCTGTTGAGTTGGTGAGTCGTCCTCCACGCAGACCTCGACCTGCTTATATACATACCTACCAGCATGCTGGGGAAGTGACTCAACCGCTCAGTGCTGACACAAATGCATTGAATAGCGAATGCTCTGTCAAATTGGGCACCATGTCTTCGGGCCACTGGGCCATAGTGAGGTACTAGGCGCCTGAGAACGTGACTACCCCTTCGGACGGACGGGTGGATGCCGACCGATGTACAAACTTTCCCCAAGTACCGAGCTGGGCAGCGCGAACATACGTGCCTGTGCCGTGCAACTGCGTTGGGTGGCGACGATAATCAAGTTGCCGCAGACCGGTTGGCCAGTAGGACGCCCGTATGTGCAGCGAGCACTGCAGTGCACAGCGGGGTTTAGCGCAGGGGGATCGACATGTTCGATTTCTGACAGCGTCGATCCGGCTCGCGCAATTTCTCTTTGCGCGCACTAGCGCACCGGATGCTGTGCATGCAGCGGTACAGTTCGTCGCGAGTGTAATATTGGTGAAGGTGATCGCACGGATTATACTCGATCCTGTGTATGTATCCTCTACGTACCCAGGACTTGCATGTCAGCTGACAACTGCGACCGGTGTGTACACTTGGACCAACAATGCACTGCATCTCGTTGCATCAAGCTCATCAATAATCTCCGATCCTCATACTCGTTACTGGTCTATGTATCGTACGTGACATCTTGCTACAATTTATGATATGATGAGATCGAAGCTACGCGCGCCGTATTGACCTGAGTCTGTACATCCCTCGCCCCTAGATCCAGCCCTTGGCCTTGAAGTCCTCAACGATGTCTTTGGTATCCTCTTCCATCGAGCGGTACTTGATCCCGAGCAGCTGCGCGGCCTTCTCCGTGTTATATTGGATGATATGCGTGGCCGTCTTAGGGTCGTACGTCTCATCCATGGGTGATACATTGGGGTAGAATTTGTGTGCCACATCGACTGTTTCAGCGCCAGTTAGTCACTTGAAGTTCTGCTGCCTGAGCTTGTCACCAGGATGGCGCACCGATGTCCTGCCACTTAAAGGTGCCTGCTGACACGATGATCCGCTCGCCGCCTGCGTCCTGCTTCTTGATCGCAAGGACATGCGCCTCTGCGAGATCGCGCACGTCGACCCAGCACGACCTGCATACACAACCTCGCATCAGCAGGGTCCATTAATAATATTACGGCACAGTCTGGCGCAGTCTTCAACGACCATTGCTTACCCCATCGAAGAGAGCTGCTCCTTCGTCTTCGAGCCCTTGAACACGGTAAAGAACCAGTCGCGCAGGCTCTCGTTCAGCACCTCTGGCGCATCCACCTCATGAATGGCTGGGCCAAACACGTATGGCGGATTGAGCGCGACCAAGTCCCAGCCTAACTTCCCCTTGTTCTTCTCGACAAACTCCCAAGCCGCCTTCTCCGCCAGCGTCTTGCTCGCGCAGTACTTGCCCCCCTGGCTCGCCTGCACACCCTTCTCGCGCACCTCCACGATGGACGCGTCGTTCCAGTCCGCCTCCGTGAACACATGCGGCGTCGCCTGTATCTGCAGCACAGCCGCGACGCTCGACGTGATCGCGACGCGCTTGACGTTGGTGCCGTGCGCGAGCGCGGACTCGAGGATGCGCGTCGTGCCCTGCACGGCGGGGACGATGAGCTCGTCAGGGTCATCCGCCTTGGCATGGAAGGGCGACGCGGTGTGTTCGATCGCGTCGACGTCCTTGACGTACTCGTCGAAGGCTCCCGGCTGAATGGGCGAGAGGTGAGCGCACTCGCGCGGAGCGGACATGCGTGATGGCGGATTGACGCACCTTGGTGATGTCCTCGACGATGACCGCCTCGAACTTATCGCCGTAGCAGGAGAACACCTCGCGGACGTGCTTCGCCTTGCTCGGCGAGCGCACTGTGCCGCGGACGAGGTAGCCCTGGTCGAGCAGAGCCTTCACGACCCACATTGCGATGAATCCATTCGCGCCCGTCACGAGCACCTTGCCTTCCTGAACTGCAACCATAGGCGTTGTGTGGGTTAACAAGGTATGTGGGGATGGGGTAGGAAAAAAGTAACTTGAGATGCGTCCCTCTCCCCCTCGACCGTACCATTTTGTGACTCATATGCGCATGGGATATGCCATTGGAAATGACATGCGAGCTACAACTTGACTGTTCTTCGGGAAGTCTGTGGGGACCGCGTCGAGGTATGGGACGATAATATCAAAGAAATGTGTCGCCCGGACTCGGAGTATTTCAAGCTCCTTATGCTCATACGGTTTATTACCACGGATGACTGATGTTCCTATTTATCTCGATGCACTGGCTCTGTTCAGCACACTAGCATGATGCCTTTTACGTTTCTGCCGGTCTCCGTTGCAGACCACTTGCAAGGCCCGAAGTGCAGGATCTAAGTAGAAGGAATAAATGGCTTTCAGCTGCACCATACGCGTAAGGCACCCGGAGGCCTCCACACGTAACTCCGTGAAAAGCTCATCTAGATCCTTACGCAGCCTTCGTTTCAGCAAACACGACAAATTCGTGCCTCCATTTGGAAGGTGGTAGTATTACAATGCACGCACGCAAATGGCAATGGGCCTTCTACTTGCGGAGCGCGAGCTCCGAGTCAGCTTAGAGCCACCCCCTGCCCTTGAAGTCTTCGACAATGTCTGAGGTCGTCTCTTGAAAACCGCGGTATTTCAGACCGAGCAACTGAATGCTCTTCGAGTTGTCGAAGTTCAGCATGTGCACAGCCTTCGCCGGGTCATAGGACTGGTCACCGAGCGGCGCAGGCGCACCCACGGCACGCGCAGCGTTGACTGAACGCAGAGGGCCGTTAAGCATCGTATTATCTAGCCAGGACAGCATCACTCACTCCAATCTTGCCACTTGTAGGGACCGGACGCGACGATGATTCGGTTGCCACCGGCCTCCTCTTTCTCGAGGGCAAGCGCATGAGCATCCGCAAGGTCGCGCACGTCAACCCAAGCCATTCTGCGACACCATCTATGAGCCACGGCCCCCTAACGAAAGAGTAAGACACAACTCACCCGAGCGTTCCGAGCTGCTTCGGGTCCTGCGACCCGCGGAACACACTATGGAACCAATTGTGCATGCTCTCGTTCAGCGCCTCCGGCGCGCCCACCTCATGGATGGCAGGGCCGAACACCATCGGTGGGTTAAGCACGACCAAGTCCCAGCCGATGCTCCCCTTGTTCTTCTCGACGAACTCCCAGGCGGCACGCTCGGCAAGCGTCTTGCTCGCGCGGTACTTGCCTGCCTGGCTCGCCTGCGCACCCTTCTCGCGCACCTCCACGATGGACGAGTCGTTCCAGTCCGCCTCCGTGAACACACGCGGCGTCGCCTGCGTCTGCATTACCGCCGCGACGCTCGACGTGATCACGACGCGCTTGACGTTGGTGCCGTACGCGAGCGTCGACTCGAGCATGCGCGTCGTCCCGTGCAGCGCGGGCACGATCAGCTCGTCGGGGTCACCCGCTTTGAAGTGGTATGGGGACGCCGTGTGCTCGACAGCATCCACACCCTGGACGGCTTCATCGAACGCCCCGGCCTGCCATATCGGTCATCAAATGCAGTCAACGTTCATATAGCGGAGGGCGTACCTTGGTGATGTCGGGCACTACAACCGTCTCGAACCGCTCGCCGAAAGACTTGAACAACTGGCGGATATGTTGCGCCTTGCCCTCGGAGCGTATTGTTCCACGGACTGCGTATCCTCTCTCAAGGAGCACGCGCGCCACCCAAAGGCCAATGTAGCCGTTGACCCCAGTGACGAGCACCCTTCCTGCGGCAACTGCTGGCATCGTGGCTGTAGTGGATATGAACGAGAGACAAGGGTCAGCTTGCGACGACACCGACGCCTATATATCTCCGGTGGTCTGGATTCTAGGGCAGAATCATAGTATGGGAGCAATAGACAAGTTCTCGCGCCGCAGTGAACACCAACCTCCTGACTCACACGGACTCACACAAGACCTTGCAAAGGAGATGCGTACCGTCGTGGCTCTCTTCGAATGCGTCATAAGCTAAGTCTTAGCTAAGTTCAGCCACTTATCACATCATCCTGAAACGGAAGACTACATTGCGGCCGGGTAGATGGCCATCCGTTGTTCCGCTCGTCTTCTCACACTCAGATGTCGAAGCACGAGCCAAATGGATTAGTCGATACAGTGGTGCAGGCTGGGCCCACGTCATATTTTGGGCGTGCGACGATACATAGCATGATAGCGTGCGTACAGGCAGCATTTAGTCGAAGAGACCGAAACCCTGCAATGCACCGATAAGTCATTTTGTCGATATAAGAGTAACAGAAATGTACCATATCATCGTCCGATTCCTCTTCCTCCTTCTGGGCCGGCTCCTCGGCGGCCGCAGCGGCAGGAGCAGCCTCGGCAGCGGGGGCGGCAGCGGCAGCAGCAGCAGCAAAGGCCTCGGGATTGGCGAGCACTTCCTTAATCTGCAGAAAATTAGGTTAGTCGTGCAGTCCAGTGAGAAGGGCGACGTAAGTGTGGTCCATCAGAGAACAGAAATCATGGATCAGCATACGTCCTTGAGACGCTCAGCATTTTCAGTGTGTAGATACACATCCTTGGACAATATCAACAATATAGGATGAATAACGCACCTTTTCGGAGCCCTCGAAAGTGTAGTCGGTGGCAATGGACACGGCAAGCAAGTTCTTGTACGAGTTGACCAACGAGTGCATGACGGACACAAGCGTCGGGTAATGAAGCGCGAGCGAGATAGCGGTAATGGTCGTGACACCAGACATGAAACGCTTGAGCAGCTCATCCTCAGAGATGTCGAGGACATCCGGGGAGAAGACGTTGCCCTGGTCGAAGATCTGAACGACAGTCATACCGTAGGTGAATGGCGAGATGTTCAACATGTTAAGCAGCGTCGCCTCGGACGGGCCGACACGAGTACCGGCAGTCACGACCTTGACGTCGGACACGATTTCAATTGTACCACGAGCGATCTTGGTCGGGATACCGAGAGCCTGGAAGAAGGAGGTCTTGCCCGGCTCCATACCAGTGTTCCCAGCAGGGATAGTGACGTCCTTCGGGGCGAGCGCACCGGCACGGGCAGGCGCAGCAACCTTGTTCGCCGTGATGATATCACGGATATCCTTGAGGTCGCCTGAGGTGAAGACGAAGCCAATGTTGCCCTTGACGTGGGGAAGCAGACGCTCGAACTGGGGATACTCCGAGAGGATGGAGCGGAGAGCACGGCGGACCATGGTGTTCTTGCCCATTACGACAATACCCTTGCCGCGGAGCGCAACACGGATCTGGTGCATCTGGTTGGAACCGACATTGTCGACATTGACCACGAAGATGGAAGCTATTCCGCGAGTTCATAGGAGTATCATGACACGGGCGAATATACGTACGATACTTGGCAACCAAGTCCTTGAGTTTAGCGAAGTAAAGCTCCTTCTGCGCGCGAGTGGCACCCATTATATTTGCTTGAGCTGTAGAGCAGTTAATCATATGTGGCTCAGATTGACGCACGTAAGCTCACGGGAGTTATGGTGTGTGGTATGTGATAAGTCGTGGGGATCAGTGCCTCCCTATGACCTCTGCGCCAAATTATTAGCAATGCATGGACGCTCAATAGCCATAAGCTCACCTGTTGTGCCAAAGGATTTTTCAAGGCAACTGGTCGTGAAAGTGTGTGGAACGTCTGCCTCGATGTCGCGAGGCGCGGCGGTGTCGGGAGGTGGCTGCAGTTCCTCAATCAAAGTTTGATGGCCCCGGCGGATGCCGCTTTTGCGCTGGCGCTCATTAGCCACGTGCACCTTCCTACTTCGCTCCGAGGTTGCCACCTGGCGCGACCGACGGTGAGCGCAATCGAGGCGCAATCGACCCTGCCAGTTCCAGTGTGCACTCACCTTGTCCTTAGCTTCTGTTTTGCTGTCTCGCGGGCGCGGCTGGCGGTCTGTTCGATTCGACGCGCTGATTGCGCCGTTTCTCCTACGCAGACGCGCCTGATACGCTACAGCAGGACAAGCAGCGGAGGAGCTGCAATGGAATGTGGCGATGGTGTCAGCGAAACGTCCGAGACGTCGTCAACGTCGCTAGAATTGCTATAGAATTACGGTGAGATTCAAATGCTCTGTACCGTGATGATCACTGACGCCTTTGAAGCACGTCCTCTATATCTCACAACTTACACGCGTTCCTTGACGGAGGACATCGTCATTTCCGCTTCGCAAGGGTGGCATTAAATGCCTCATCTGCAGAGGCCCCAAATTCCGGACCAAAGACCCTTAAAGCAAGATCGCCATTTGGAGAGCAGACAGATACGGTCTCGCCTGTCACACCGCTCAAGGCGACCCGTTTAATCCCTCTACATACTGGCTCCTCGGCTCGTGCTGCACTAGCTGAGCCTGCGTCGTCCGACGGTGCATACCCCGAGGGAGGCAGACAGCGATACGACCCCAACTCTCTTCATGATTCGGCTGCCGCTACTCTTGTGGACGCTCGCACACCTCCAGTGACAGTACACACGCCTGACTATTACGATCCATCTCGTCCTTCGTCTATTGATAGGCTGCGTGCGTTCCTCTCTACCAAGCACATCGACGACAATGCTTCCCTTCTCACCATTACTCGAGTGCGCTCCTTGTATCATGGCATACGCGCGCATGAACAACACGGTACTCTATTTCCGCATGAGTACAGCAAGCTCATCCAGCTCTTTGGGTCGCTTTCGCTATCAACCCATACCCGGCCTTACCGTTCCGTATTTGGACATTCTCTGGCACCACTTATGACCGAGGACTCCTATCGACCTCACTGGACCATGGTGGAACGTATCGCATCGGACAAGCTCAAACATGGTCATCAGTTGGACCCATCTGACCGCTATTGGTTGATGCGTATGAACCTCGAAGCGTTGAAGATGCCTGAAATGAATGGTGGCTGGCGTCGTAAGTGCCAGTTCGTTTTCAACAGCTACGGTTAATTAACAGTCTCTGTACCAGAAGCGACCGCGGACCAACGGCTCAAGTGGATCGAAGACCACTATTCCGTACTCCACCAGAACCCATCAGTGGATATACACGTCACATACCTAGAAGCCATGTTCTCAAGTCATGTCGCCTTGCATCTTCAACGTGCGACTGGGAGAATGTCTGAGCTTCTAACCTGGTACCATGGCTGTTCCCCTAGTCTGCTCAACTTGCTCTGGCACGTCATTCTTCAGCCACCAGTGGCTGTACAGGAGAACTTGAAAGCAGCGGTACTTGGCGCCATTTGGTGCCGACTTCTTCATTCTTCCCATGGACAAAATGGTCCATTCGCCAACCCGCTCGCTACGCCGTCGAATATATCGGATCCGACTGGTCTAACCGATGGTCGTCTAGCGTGTCCTCTCGTACCGGCGAGCAGCATTGATTTGGTCCCATTCCTTCGCGATGCGCTCTTCTTCCGGCCGAGTGCACGCACTGGGCCAGCTTCGAGGGATGAGATTTCAGCCTGGACTCTATCGTCTGCACGCAAGGTCTTCTCGCCAGATCACCTCGACAAAGATTCCCTGGAACATCGTTGGAGCTGTCTTTTGCTCCTCGCCGTGGCCAGCAGTCCGGGACGCACGAGCAGCGCCAGCGTCACCAGTACCTACACCAAGTGGGGCGCCGTAGTGGACTGGCAGACGATCTGTGCCTTGGCGTCCTTGCAGAACACTCTACGATCCACAGGGCGTCCCCTTGGCTTCGGTGTGCCTTTTTCCAACGACGCTGTGCAAGGCCTGAACGGGGTGCTTGGTGCGCTGTGGGGCCGTTGGTCGTCCCTCCCTGACCTGGACCACGCCGCGCGACCTCGTGTGGTCACTCGCGCTATATGCGTATCGTTTGTGCATCTGGCCGGTCGCTTCAAGAACCGCCGCGTCGTCGATGCTTGTCATCAGTTCTGCATAGCTAGACACCTTTGGAACGAAGAGGAGAGTGGCTCTCCCGGGTTGCGTTCTTTGACCCAGGAGCAACTGGTCGCACTCTTGTTGTCCGGACACAATACCGAAATGGCGGTATCGGCGACCCTGTACTGCGTCGAGGATGAAGACTTGCTCTCTGACATCTTCAGCGCGGCCATAACCGCGTTCGCTCGGGAGGATGTTGCGCTCGCCACGGAGCTACGGAGTGTCGCGCGGCGCGTCGGCGTCAGATTGTCAACCGATAGCTCAGTTCAGTTAGCTCGCTGCCTCGCGCAACATGGTTCCATCGCATCTGCTAAGCGGTACCTGTCTGATGCGGAGCTCTCTCTCGACCAACGTCTCACGATCCTTCACGAGATATTGACCCAGCTCGTTGAACGGGGACACGGTTTCCGCACTGTTCATTTCACCTCTGACCTGGCCGGTGCAATGGTCAAGTACTTCGCTTCTACCTGCCCGCCAGCAACCGCGCGCTCCATCATAGAATCGACGCTGTTGTTTATGCCGCGCTTCCAGCATTCCAAAGCAGCTGTAGCCGTCGCGGAAGCCATAGTTCAAACGGACCAGTCGTATTTTTCGCCAGCATTCTTCGAGTCATTCGTTCGGAATTTGCTTCGTCACAGACAGTTCCGGATTGCAAGACACGTTTACGAGCTTTGTCAGAGACTGGATATCTCTGACAAAATATCCTCTGACTGGTTCATTGACCAACTGTCCAACCACGGCGCGTCGACTCTGGCACGCAACTTTGCGCGCTCCCAACCTCCTTCCATCTCAGGCATCTCAGCGGTGGCTCGTATCGTAAAGTTCCGAGAACATCCCCCTCCCCATGTTCGCACGTTCAGAATCACTAAATTTTTGCAGCACCGTCTCGGACAGACACAGTCTGGCGTTGCCGAACACCGTGCCTTGGAAGTTCTCATCCGCGCCGGACGGATCCGTGTCGTCAAGAAACTCTATGACCAGCTCCGCCAGAGCCAGAGCCCTAGTTCAAGGACGGCTATCGGGAATAGTATTTTGCATAAGAGTACGCAACATCGTTCGCTATCGCAGCGTCACCGCGGGTCGAAGAAGGCTGTGAGGACGCTGCACGAACTGACAGAACGCTACGCCTTCTTGCCGGACCGCGTCACGATCAACACGATGGTGAAGGCATACATGCAGTGGACACAGGGGCTGACAGCTAAGCAGCTACGTGCGCTGTTTGACCACTTCGTGCGGACCGGTTATCCCACTGGTGATACAACGGCATCTGGAGTGCCATTCGCGACTGCGGAGGGCCCGCCGCCAGTATCTTTGCCTAAGGTCGACGGGCCGCTGTCGCTCGTGAAGCATGTCAAGCCCCTGTACAAGATGTTCGTTAAGGCGTTCTACCGGAGGGGCGATGCGAATGCGGCCGGGGTCGTTATTGGGATCTTGAAAGCGGTTGATGCGGAGGCAGAGGACTTGCACGATGCTTGGAGGCGAAGCAGAAGTCGGAGGACAACTCGTGTCTAGATACCTCAGAGAGTAGTGTTGTTCTGACACGCACAAACTGAATAGCGTTGTGAGATGTCAGTAGTATGATGCAAAGCACTATATGGTGCCTGTTTTCCCTGAAAGAAGACTATATCTCGGAAGACTCCCGCTATTGTCTGCTCGAATTCATCGCTCAGTCGCTGTGTAAAAAAAAGTCATCTTGAACTACACGATTTCCATATATGGTTGACTACTCGACGCAACGGCCCGCGGCACGAGCGACAGTGGTCGCTAGTCGGCGTCACGCAGTGCTCCGTCCAGCCCGCCATGTCGTCTCCAGTACCTGTGTCCTTTATATTCCTTCTCATCCTTTTGGTGATGGGTATCGTGTGGTTTGTGACGCCTAAGGGCCCGAATCAGACGTAAGCGCAGTACTGCACAGAGTGTAATACCTTGTACGCTAATTTCGGACTGCAGACTCATCCGAACGAGCCTGATGCTCACACTTGCATGCTGCTATCTGATGTGGGCAGTGACATACCTCGCACAGGTGTACCCACTAGAGAGTACGTGTTACACATCTGTTTGGAGGTCTAGGTGAGGGGTCTAAAGTAGCGTTTAGGACCACGGAAGACGTTGGGCAAGGAGATATGATTGTGCAGAACCTGAGTTGCTACCAAGGTTCGGTGCGCCTCTTCCTCACTTTCTGCCGACAGACAATGACTGACTCCATACTGCGTCAAGCTTCCGGATTTGTATTGTTTATATTTGGCAGCGTAATACCAGGATACTCCCGCGTCCGTTCCTACCGGAATTCGGCGTTGTCCGTTGCCCAAAGGCTACCATGTTGCTTCCGTCAATGACCCGACCCAGCCGTTCTCTCCGACATCCCATCCTTCATTCTCATCATCTGTATTTCCCCAGCTATTGCTTCTGTCCTGCGGCCACTGAGCAGTAAGTTCGTCTTCACACGATGTTCCGCTATCCAACGGCTGCATGTCATCTTCCGATGGTGTGGCCAGTACGTCGAACTCGTCTGAGCTTGATGATAATATGGGTGACTCCTGCGCATTCTCGCGCAACTCGCCTCGTTCTGACCCCGGCTCGTCCGGCGGTAGGCCATCTCTCAGCTCCACAGTCCAGTCCGACATGGACAGCTCCTTGGAATTCTCCAAACGCAACTCGGCGTGATGTGCAATAGCAGCAGCCATGAGCTCTGTCCACCCCCCACAAGCAGCTGCGACGCGTTCCTCCCACCACAGGTCGCCGAGCCGCATTGGACTATCGCGTAGGTCTGTCATCGCACACTTGATGACCTCGCCCCTCTCGCGCAAAGGTAATGGCCTGCGCGCTTTCTCGTGCGCCAAATGTCGGTGAGTGACCAAGAGTTTGTGCTGACCTTTTGAGCACCCTTGGGTCTCTCGCGTGAGCTCGCAGAACAATCTTCTCCTCTCACCCCACCCCTCATCATCCCGCCGTTTGAAGGCGGCAACCTGACTTGCATACCCAAGGACCTCGTCTCTCTCCCACTCATCCTTCTCCACGGCCCTCCCGACGCCGCCCACCTCGATATCGTATCCCCAAGTATCTGCTACGGCCGCACACCAGTCAGCGAACTCTTCTGGTGTCCACTCGAACTTATGGTCGTGGTGCCGGAATATGCGGTCGGTCCGCTTGGTGGGATCTGGATAGCCAGACCGGGCGGTGCGAGGGGCGTCGGGCGCGGTGAAACGCGCATTGAAGGTGTAGGATGGAGTGGTGATCAAGAGGAGGCGAGGATGGTATGCGCCCAGGAGAATGGGCGCGAAGTATTGAAGAATATCCTCTGGTAGATGCTCGACGCTGAGTGAGGGATGACGAGGAATCAGTGCGCGAGGAGAGAAGGGCGTACACTTCAGTTGCAACAATGCACTCGACTCCAATGAACGTAGGATTTACTACCTCTAGCCCACCTTCCCAGATCTGCGCCTCCAGAGGCTCCCAGCGTGTCTGCCAATCGGTCGGCGCAGTAGCCTGAATTGCATATTCCAGGTCAACCAGGGAGATGTCGAGGCCGATGACTTTTGAGGGATGCAGGAAGACCTCTGGTGCACATTCAAGATATCGCTGGGCCGACACGTCAGCAAGAATGTTGTTGTCGGGAGACTCAGAGAGTGGCGTGGCGAAAGCCTCGAGGATCGATGTTGGTGGCAGGGAGAGCCATGGGGCAGGATTGCAGAGACATGAGATGAGCGATCCTTCACCACATCCGACATCTAGAACCTGTTACGCAGGACGTTGTATAGTCAGATGTTATAATGCTATATGATAGGGTGCGAAGCTCACTTCGCTCACAGATTCTCTTCGGAGAATGTCGAAGACCCACCCTCGCCTCTGGAGAAACAGCGGTGGCTGAAAGGTGACTGTCAGTTCGTCTGATCCTTCCTGGTATGCTTGCATCGCAAGTGGTGAACGCCGCGTGGAAAGCGAGGATGAGGGTGGTCGCTGCCACTGGACACCGCTCCTTGCACCTGCAGTGCTTTATACGCTCCCGAATCGCCCCGCTTTGGCACTGATCTTTGCATGCACTGAGTAATCCGTTACAATCATCTATGTGAATAGCTGAGAAAGAAAGCCAGCCAACGACGTTGGCACACCATATCCGCATCCTCGCTACTAAGTTAGCAGGTGTAAGATAGTGTCGGTAGGCCGCGGCAGGAGTGCACAGTGGCCATGGGCGCTTGTCAGAGCAGGCGTTCAATACACCATCGGGCGTTTATTCTCCACCACCTTGACCTCTCCCTTGTACCGTCACCACAGCGAAGAGCAAGTCAGTAGCATGTCTACTACTATTGCGGCGTCGTCGTCTATGTCGACAGTAAACACGAATGCTTCATTACCTGAGAAGAGCATCAAGGTCGGCCGGTCACCCTCCGTGTCTTCAGCTTGGTACGGTGGTTGACACCCTCTTTCAGCGCAAACTCGAGGATGCCATTCACACTCTGGACGAGGCGGTCACCCCTACCCTGTCATCGCTTGACGAATGTCCTCCAGCGAAGAAAGCGAGAACGGCCAAGAACTTGTATGCCACGCTTGCTAAGTATGGGATTCGGAGGGGGCCAAAGACGTGAGTGTTCATATACTGCCTTCACATGCATTCATGCGCCGACGCGAGGGGTCTACAGTGCACAGCCTGCCAACGAATATGAAGCACTCTCAAAGACAGCGCCTCATCTCGCCGCGATTCTCTCGCGTAGTGCAACACGCACAAGACAGGCACTGCCCTGGAAGCTGGGGCAGCCACCACGCCCTACCGCTACTCCGTCCTCGACCGCAGAATACCGCCCTTCCTCAATGCAATCCTTCCTCTCCCGCCTCTCTACTTTCAAACTCTCCACGTACTCCAACAAGCCCCCCGCTATCGATGCAGTGGCTGCAGCGAAGTGTGGCTGGGTCAACGACGGCAAGGACCGCCTCGTGTGTGGGATCTGTGACGTGTCGTGGGTCATCGCTGGGCGCGAGGGCATGAGCAGGGATGCTGGTATGTAGGACGACGAAGATAAAGGTAGGTTCGGACTGACTAACCCCCGCAGCCAATGCTCTGGTGGAGAAACAGCGCGCGCAGTTGGTGGACACGCATAAGGACGGGTGTCCATGGAAGACCAGACAATGCGACGGTATGCGTGAACGCCCCATGACCTTGAAGGATTCTAACACATGGCATAGATTCGATTTATAGGATACCGTTGCAAGCACCTATGGCGATGGCCCGGGAAATCAAGTCGCGTGCAGCGGCGCTAGACACTGTCATGCAAGGAGTCGAAATTAAGCACCCAATGGTGCGTCAAAGGTCCCTCTCCACATTCATTGGCCTGACGTGGGATACAGACGTCAACCCAAGTTCAATCGTTGTTGTCCATTATCTCAGCCGCCCGCGTACGGACATTCGCCATTCCCGACTCGGATTCAGACTCGCCCATGGACTCTGAAAATAACAATGCCCATGAGGAGCCCCAGCCCTCCGAGACTGCCACCATCACTGCATTGTTTGGCTGGTCAGTCCTCCCGCCGGCCCCGCCTTCAGAGCGGTCGCGCACGCAATCGCTGTCTCGCGCGAGTTCCGTGGCGCCCTCGACTCCGGTACGAACGCCTTTGCGTGCGGCTTCAGTAACATCGCTCCGGGAAGGGACGCCTACGCCCGGGACACCTGGCCGTGCTCGGTTCATGCTGGGACAAGGGCAGAGTACCAGTCGGATGTCAACACCTGTACCAACGAAGCCAGATACAACCCTCCTCCATTGTGCCCTCTGCCAGCGCCGTGTCGGTCTCTGGGCGTTCATGTCGCCGCCGCAGACGAACGGTACCTCGTCTACGTCGGATGTGTCCAGGCCACAACAACGTAGACAACTCGACGTGCTCCGTGAGCACAGGTCGTACTGCCCATACGTCGTGCGCTCGACAGTCGTACCGTCAATGCCTGCTCCTCAGCCCGAGAGTGCGCCCAATCAGAGTACACCGATGCTGCCAACTAGCCAGACTACAGTTGAAGGCTGGCGAGCAGTGCTGACTGTCGTGCTGCGGCATGGGATGGCACGCAAGCAGCGCTTTGGTCATGGTCGAAGTGTTAGTGGGAGATTGGTGAACGACCCGATTGCTCCGCAGGACGAGCAGCCGCAGGAGGGTGACGTAGAGGTAAACTCTGTGGAGGCGATGGTTGCTGGAGTGAAGAGTCGCGGGGTATGTTATTCGAATTTCCATGCCTTCCTTGTGTTAATACTGAGTTCATCTACAGGGCAAGGATCTTCTCAAGTATGTCAAGGGATTGCTTGGATGAGTGCATGCCTGATTGCCTCTGTATCATGTTCCTGCTGTATCTGTCTGGTTGCTAAAAGGACATTGTCACTTGTAATTCGTCAGTCTCGTTGCCCTGCACTGTAATAATTGCAGATCGTGCTGGATGTTGTTATGCTGTGTATGTAATCAGTTGTGATGAGGACCAGACCGTCACAGACGCTGGCGGTTTCACGGCGGCGGCTTTGAAATTGCTGCGCGGCACGCATCACCGCGGCCCGCCACAAACGCTGATCTCAAGCTTACACCGCATCTCCATGTTTGTAACGTCCGTCTGCCTGGCATTGCTCTGAGTCTCTGGCATATCGCTCGAATTGCTCTTGTTCTACGATGCCCGCAGGCTACGCACCTCTCCCAAACCCACGGTCTGGGCCGGATGCAGACCGGGAGCTAGAGGAGGCGTTCGACGACCACGAAGATGATGAACACTCAGCGAATGAGACGACCCGCCTCACCCGGGGGTACGACGTCGACTCGCACCCATTATCTGCAGACTCGCACGCCGCATCCCCAGCACAAGCATCAGCAGCGCCATCGCAGCCGGGCGCATACGACTTCGAGCGCGAGTATGAATACGATTTCCCACCGCCGGGCTCGCCGCCGTCACCCTCCACGTTCGCGCTCCCGAATGACTGGGGCAACTCCAATGGTCAGCTGCCCGCGACCCCTGCGCGGCCGGAACCCCCACGACCGTCGTTTTTCCGCCGCGCGGTCGGCGTGCTACTCCCTCAGCACTACGCGCGCGTGCCAACAGAACCCAGTGCGGCGTCGCGGCCGGTGGGCGGTGGCACGGATAACGATGGCGTGTTCGCGAATGTGATGGCGAAGCCGGGACGGTCAGTCACCATCACGAACGAGAATGGGGAGGTGATCATGGTCCCGGAGGAGGCACAGAACGACCTGCCACCTGTACGTATACTGAAATCAAGCCACTATGTCTTAATCTGACCCTCACAAACATCCTGTTCATAGTCATACCAAGAGGCGCAGGCAGATGCCGTGCCACCCTACTGGGAGACGACAGTCATGGCACCCGCAATCATGTCCGTCGGCGGGGACATGATCGTGGATGACCTGCCGACGGGCTCCGTGATCTTCTTTGTCTCGACCGCCTTCGTCTCCTATTTCTTCCAGTTCGTCGGCTTCGTGCTCACGTACCTGCTGCACACGACGCACGCGGCCAAGTACGGCTCGCGCGCGGGGCTCGGGCTGACGATGATCCAGTATGGCTTCTCGTCGCGTATGCGCGCCGCGCAGGCCGTCGATGGTGAGGGCGGCGTCGGCCAGGACCTCATCCTCTGGAACGCGACGACCGGCCTGCCCGAGGTCATACACAAGACGGGTCCCGGCCAGGCGATGCTCCCGAACGGGACGGTGATCGACATATCCGGGGCGGACTGGGACATGGGCTCACGGGATTGGATGTCCTTCCTACTGATCATCATGGGTGCGTGCGCTCCGCTACGCTGTACCGTGTAGTAAGGCTCAATGTCCCCGCCATGCAGGCTGGTTCCTCCTCGTCGCCTCCATCATCGGCTTCTACCGCGTGAAGCGGTGGGAGAAGTCGATAAGGCAGGCCGCCAACCCGCCCGTGTCGCGCTCGACGGAGCAGGCGCAGCAGGACGTGGAGACGCGGCTCAACATCGAGCGCGTGTTCGGCATCTATGACTACGCCGAGCACGCCGAGCCGCCCACGCCGACGACGGCGCAGCTGAACGAGGCGGAGGCGCGGCTGCAGAGGGACCTACGCGAGGCGGGGTTGCTCTAGGTATATAATAGACATTCGTGGCTGGCTTGGTTCGGATGGAGTGTACTACTTGTTTATTTAAGTAGAACGTGCTAATACAACCGTAGTGGTTGAAGTACATGTGGTATAAGGAGCGTTAGTCCGTCTGAGTATTAGCCATAAGGGGAGGTGCCTTCATAGGGATCCTCGCTCGGCTTCCATGTCACGCTACTAATATTTGGTACGATCCTCAGAGCTTCTCAGCCACGTGAAAGAAATTATCGAAGAAATGAGCAAGGTGCCTCTATTGATACAAGACGTCATTCATCTCGACTCATAAGTACTGTACTGTTCCACTTTCAAGGTATCGAAGTCCATTGCGAAGGGATGTCGTCGTGTGTCGTAAGCATACATGCGAGAGTCCTCCAGCGACCACTCTAATTTCAATATCTGGTAGCAGGGGGGAGGACATTTGTGCCTCTCGCGTTCTGGGCGCCATACGGCTCCTGGCCGTCATAGCCGTTCGCATAGCTGTTGCCCGCGACGCCGCCGTTGCCATACGTCGGGCCGCCGACCTGGCGCATCGTGCCCGCGCTCTCGACGCTCCCCCGTCCCAGCAGGCCCTGGTCAAGATACGCGCCCTTGCGCATGCCGCGGGACATGCGGAGGTCGTAGAAGAACGTGAGGAGGTAGAACGTGTACCCGAACGCAATGACCCACTCAATGACGGCGCCGACATTCGCGGTAGTGTACAGCGTGATGGCGAAGACGACGGCGAGGATGATGAGGACGCTGGCGATGATGCCCTTGGCAATGTACGCGATGCGGAGCTTGCGCTGGCCGTCATAGTCCTTGTTGATCCAGCGGTACTCGACGATCGTGAAGATGGCGCTGAGCCCGACGCCGACAATGAAGACGAGCAGGAAGATGCGGTGCAGCGACTGATGCCGCCCGGTATCGAAGATGGAGAGGAGGATGAGCCCCGCGCCGCCGATGAACGAGCCGATGACGGCCAGTGTGGAGAAGACCCGCTCGCGACGACGCATATTCGGGTGCAGCCTGTTAGTCGCTCGTTCAGTATATGCTGTCTTGTGATTCGATCCTCGGTGCGTACCTCCCCGAATGCCTCAGCCATCTCTCAACCACTAGTGTGAGGAAGAAGGACACGCCCGTTATGCAGCAACATACGATGAACAGCGGCTTGAGGTAGCTTGCGCCGACATCGGAGATGTATGCGATGCTCCCTTGCTGTGTGACATATTGTGGCTTCCCCGTCGCGAGCCATGTAATGAGCATCGCCCATAGCGTTCCTATCCAGACTGTCAATACACCCGCTGATACACACTAGTAGCACTCCCGGCTCACCAAACCAAATGAAAGCTCCGAAGACGGGTATCCACGCATAGAGCCAGTAGTAGTGCTCGTACGCTAGAAACATGGTGAGCTGCGCGTGGAGGGTGGGCGGTGGTGCAAAGGAGGGACTAGCGGGACCCTCAGGCTGGGTGGCTCCATCTTGCTTGAGGAGGCCGGTTTTGAGCTTGGCCTGCGGGCTGCGGGGCAGCATCCGCGGTGGGCGGTTTGCAAACTACGTGACGTCACGCCCCGCAGCGCCATGCCGTCTACTCGCCGTCCGCTTGGCGCGCCACAGCCATCGCGCGTCGGTGTCTATTGGAGTGTTGAAGACGCCCTTATCACGGAGTGAGGAGCAGTAGAAAGGGACTGTAACCTTAGGTTCGGCCCAGGGGAGACAGACTTTCACCATCAACGCTCGTAAGGCCTACCACTGTTATTCACTGGTAATTTCATAAGTACGTGCTACCGGTGGCACATGCAGAGTAACAGTCACGGCGTACTGGCGAGATTTCACCGTCGGTGCGGCTGCCGACGTGCGGTGTGGTACTTACAATCTGAGTATGAGCAAACGTAGTGCGCTGTTGGCGGAGCGCACATCGCCAAGCTGGTACAAGACTGTGACAGGAATGGGTCTATTAGAATTTACTTAGCTCAACTGGAGTTACAAAGACTCGTCTCCCTCGGGTTCCTCCTACCCGCCCAAGCGGCCATGATGCGCAACACGGAAGGCTTCAGAGCTTGACGCATTCATTGTAAATTGTAGCTGTCCTACGGTCGACTTCGGATCGAACTGACGTCAGTTCGTTTCGAAGCCGACTGGCAGCTTCAGCCAGCCGGCCGGCTGACGAGTCGCGACGACTTCGAGGTCAGCCTCCCGGCCTCCTTATACCCTGCCTCTGCCTTTCCCCCCCGTTCTCCCCATACCCCCATCAAGTCCGTGAGGCGTCTCAGCAACAAGCGTCATGTCTAACCAACGATACCTCCGCTTCACGCTCTCCCTACTCCTCACGCTCTATCTATATCTAGCCAACGGTGACTATTACGACTTCCTCGCTCCCCTTGGACATGTGGTCAGTCTCGAGGTCCGGTACATGTGCAACGGTATACTGCTCTGGTCCTTCATCCACTTTGGCTACGTGGCGTTCCTCTTCATCCTTCTCCGTGTCTGTGGACGATTCCCGGGGCTATGTCACCGCTTCTCTCGATTCGTCGCAGAGATGTTCAGGGTTAGCCGCCGGTTGCATGCCTCTGGTACTTGATGTTAACCTCATCTGCATAGACGTGGGTCCAGGCTGCATACGCGACTTTCGCCGGTCAAGTTCGACGTCCGGTTGAAGCTCGCAGCACGCAGACTTCAGAGATGGTAGCTGAGCATCTTGTGGAACAAGTCGACAACCCTTCCCCCGCCTCCGCCCTTCTGGATGCCGAATCTCGCGACGCCTTCGAGGAATGGAACGACTGCCTGGTCAATGCTGGTTTGTGCCCTTCCACCGACCCGGACTGGCAAGATGAATGGCTCGATGCACCTGTTCACCCATCGGTTCCAACTGAGCCTTCCAAACCTGTCGACCCTACTCCCGGCCCTGTGAATGCCACCCTCGTCCCCCCTGCTCCTCCTGCCGCGACCGTGCCTATGTCGGAGTTCGTGAGAGTGAGGGACGAGAACATCAGGATGAGAAACGAGCTGCACAAGAAGGACAAGGAGATCTCCCAGAAGGAAAGACTCAAGACGAGGGCTGAGAAGGACTACGCTGAGCAGCGTACACTCTCTAGCAGGCTGCAGACTCAACTAGAGGATGCAGAACGTCGCGAGATGGACCTTCAGGGCAGCCTCGCTCGTGCCGGCACGGAACATGCGGAGAAGATCGACGCTCTGAACGGCCAGCTTGCGATCTCGGAGAAGCGTGCTGGGGAACTCGAACGCGAACGGAACGATGCCCAGGCTCTGGTGACCACCTTGCAGACACAGCTCGCTGAACGTGACAACGCACTAGCAACCGCTGCTGAGGGGGACAACAAGAACGAGGACAAGATCACTCGGCTCTCTCGGGATCTCGCGATAGTCCAGAAGCAAGCGCTGCGCTACAAGACCGAACTGGATGCCCGTACTGAGAACGCCACCCGGACTTCGCCTCGCACTCTCACTGTCTCCGGCCCTCGCCCTGCGCTTCAGCTCGTTCCTGCTAACGCCCCGAAGGACTCCTGGGGCCCGACGAGCTACGTTCAGCAGCTGAAGCGACAGCAGTGCGTCGCACAGGCCCACGCGGAGCAGCTGCGCAACCAGGCGAAGGTCACGATCGGTGCACTCAAGGAGGACTTGGCTACTGTTACTGGGCAGCGCGATGAGCTCAAGGCTAAGGTCAACAAACTCCAGACTGAGGTCGACAACCTGACGTCTCGCAATGCCGCTCTTGAACAGGACGTGCTCGACAACAAGGTTACTCAGGCGACAGCTGAGGAACAGGACAAGCGTCTCCCGACTCTACTGGACCAGCCTGTCCACATCCGCGGTGACGCCATCGGGCGGGGAATGAAGGCCCGAGTTGCAAAGGCTGCTACCATCCGGACAAAGCACGCGCGCGCCCTCCGCTGCATCCAGCGCAAGAACATGGAAGATGCGACTGCTGAGCTCTCGTCCGTCCGGACCGCCCTCGCTGCTACGCAGACCCATCTTAAGAGCACTGCGAACGATCTCGACGCCCTGCACCGGACCATCGACACCGCGTACGCTCCTCTCGACGCGCTTATGACGGAGCGCCTCGCGGCGCACGGCTTGTATCTCCAGCGGGCCCTGAAGCACGACGAGAAGGTGACCATGGTCGCAGAGTATGCGCTGCACTTGGCCAACTCGGGCGCGGCTGTTGCGACTGCGGTCACTGTGGACCCAATGGACGTTGAGGACACTCCCGCTGACTCTGGGTCGATCGCTGCGATGGACTCCATCCAGGTCGACATGGCCTCTCTTCATTCTGAACCTCAGCTGGACAGGTTTCTGCCCGACGTCGACATGACTGTTGCGACGCCGCTCAAGGAGTTGGAACGGACTGGCGCAAACGCTTCTTTCCAGTGGAACAGCCAGCCGTCTCCGGTCACGCCTAGCATCTCTCGCAGCCACCGAGCCCCAGTCGTTAGCGAGACTCGCAATTTTTCTCTCTTCTTCCCTCAGCCATTCAGCAGCACCCCGATCCCGCGTGCGACTGGGAGGAACCCTGAAGCTGAGGCTGGTGCGTTGTTCGGAGGGCTCGACTGCCCCGTCACTCCGACGCCGAAGGGACGCTCTGGTACCTTGCGGACCATCTCGGAGTTGGGGTCGTGGAACTCGCCGCTTGGTGGGGTGGAGAATGACAAGCAGGTGCGTATTCCTACTCGGATGCCATCACTCGTGGCCTGGTAGCTGATGGCTGTCGGACAGATCGCTGTTCTCGCCTGAGACCGCAAGAGGTCGGGTGTAAGTGGGGGGTTAACGCACATATCCAGGAACTATTAGCAAGCATCATCATCATCATCGTCATCATACATCTTCCCTCTCATCTGTCTATTTGGGTCTTGGTTCGTACTATCTACCTCTACGTATATTTGGACAAGGTGCGTTGATGGTTCCTGTTCACTCAACATCCGCGCTTAGCTTGCCTTCCTCAGTTTCAATCACATCGACGTCTACAGCTGCTACGCGTCTGTCTAGACGTCCCTACATCAAGAATCGGCAAGTGCGCATCGTCGCCGTCAGGGCTATGCGTCCCACAGTCGTCTGTGCTGACATACACTCGGTTCGTCCTGTTTGCCCAACCAGTTCGCCGCTGCCGCTGACACGCGTACCCTTCACAGCGGAACACAAGTAACATTGTGCGGAGCTCTCGTGTCACTGTATCGCCAGACTGTGGTTGTATGCGAAGACGATACCGGATGCCTCGAAGTCTTGATGCGACGGAATGTCTACAGTGCTCAGAGTACGTTCTCTTCTGGCACATGGCGTCACTGGCGTGCTCGTCGTTCTGACATACTGACGTATTCCTTGTGCCGCAGCATCGGCACTCGTCCGTTCATCTTTATGGTTATCTATTCTTGGACTCGGATCTATTTGGGATTTGCATCTTCTAGAGCATGTAGGCCAGCGCGCAATGGATTGGAATCTCTTCACTTACATGGGTGCCGTGACACGTGCATACGCACTTGGTCGACCTCCAAGCGTGCAGGTGAGCCGCTCCTCTGTTCTTGTTTTGCAGCGCAGTGCTCTTCGGATGTGCGGTCGCGTGCAATCGATGGGCCATCAAATGCACTCTGCATCCGAGGATTCGTGTCGCCGTGAACACTCAATACACTGTATTACACGGTTGGTGCGACGCGCTCGTGATTCGAACTTTGATACTTTTGGCCATCATTCCACACATGTTCGAGTCTGCTCGGTGCTTCAGTACATTCGGCCCTGAGTAACTGAGCGGGCGTCGTGGATTTTTGCAACCGTGATGGAGTCGCGGAAGCATGTGGCTTGCATGGCCATCCCTACAAGTGTTTCTACATCCATGGCATCTGCGACATCGTCGAGAGGGAATGATCCCCCAATACGAGAAGTCCTGTCCACGCTGCCGACCTATTCTGCAAAGCATGGATGGATGGATGGTGAGTACTAGTCACGAATGCTTGTGTTCTTGACGTGTTCGTTTAGAAAGCTTAAAGCGGGCGCCATGGCTTCCCTCAGCATATATATGTACGTCGACGTTGTAGAGACAAAGTTACAAGCTGCCATATGTTGAATCCCATGCGTTCATAATGCCGATCACGTTCAGCCCTCGGTTTGCGACGAGGGGTGCAGGAAGTCAATCTCAACCTGAAACTCAAACTCAAGACTGGTGTAAAAAGCGAGTAAGTATGGTACGGGACGGCAGTCGGAATGATGTACATACTATGTTACGTAAGCATATGGTGCAGGCGCCAAGTTATAAGGTACACGGCATATTATTTACACATTGCGCCGGAGTTGCACACGACCTCTAGCATCATTGTCGTTAACATCACTAGAGCCTACCAGAGATGTCATCGCAGAGTAAGGAGATAGGATGAGGAATGCAGAACAGGGTAAATAAGACTAAAAGAACAGATACTTAATAACACAACAGCACCCAATCCCACAGCTGCGAAAAACCATCCAAGGCCCCCGCGCCGCGCCAGCCCTCCCCAGTCTAACAGAGCCAGAACGCCGCATTCGCGCCGACATTCGCACACACACTGTCCGGAGCGCGAGATCATCACGGGAATTCCTGCAAGCCAAATCACGGATCTGAGCACACAGGACCAGACTGCACACCAGAATTGGGTACTACTTTATCCGTCTGTGCGAGTTTCTTGAAGATCTGTGCACGCGCGGGCCGCCGATCAGGTTACACGTCCCTTGGCGCGAGCACTCACGCAGGACACGCACCTGGATGTACACCTCCGCGGTCTGCCCGCCGATGACCGCCCACCGGCCGTCGATGATCGTGAACGGCACGCCCGTGACGCCCTTTTTGCGCGCCTCCGCCATCATGTTGAGCACCTCTTCCCGGCACTCGTCCGACTCGAGGAACTGCGCCGCCTGCGCGGGGCCAACACGAACGCGTCAGCCATCCTCGGTGCATCCTCGGGCGGTCCCACGACGCACCTCATCTTTCGACATCACCCCACTCGCCTCCGCGAGGTCGCCCAGGACGTCGAGGTCGCCGATGTTCCGGTTATCCTCGAAGTACGCCTTGTGGATATTCCGGAGGTACGTCTGCTGCATGGCCTGGCCGCCGACTTTGAGCGCCTTGAGGCTGAGGCGATGCGCGCGCACGGTTTGGGTAATCGTGCCGCCGTAGTTGCTGTGAGTTCTATCGTGAGTCCTCTTTGGCTGTACATACCGCATTCTCTTCGCAGGCTTGCGGATGCATCTCGTCTCCCGGCGGCGAGCGCGCCTCGAGCTAACCCAGGCAGACTCGGTCCCGCAACGTGAAAGACGGACACCCCGCGGCGTTCCTGCAGACGACTCATGGACATGCGCATATGGGGAGTCACTCACACAGTCAGGCCCAGCTGCTGGGCACGTAGCGTGATCATCTGCTGAATCGACTCAAACTTCTCCTTGCCGAAGCGGTTGATATACCATTCCCGCTTGACTAATGCCTGGTCCTCGGGTAGTGAGGGCTGAAGTTGGTATGGCCGGTGCTCGATCTTGATGGTTATGGGGAGATCCCGCACGGCTTCGAGGGCGTTCTCCATCTCCTTCTCGCCAATGTAGCACCAGGGGCATATCTGCGGTATCCTGTGAGCAAACTTATTGGTAGGCGATAAATACGAAAACGCACAATGTCCCCGATGACGACCAGGTTGACCGTCCGCGACATGGTGGAATGTAGATGTATGTGGACTGCCCGGAGCCCGAGGATCGAGAATTGAGTCTGATGAAGTGTAATTCGGGCGCTATTGCTCGCAATGGGAAGCGGAGGTGCGAGGTTTGAGCAGGTATAGTAACGAGCGTCGTCGGAGTGGGCCAGAGAAAGACAGAGAGCGAGAGGAGGATAGCGTGGAGGGTATATAGATTCTTTACTAACGCTCGCTCCTGAGATTGGTCACCGGCTTGGGTGAGCACCTCACCGGCGCAGCCCAATCTGCGTCATGTGACCATTCGGGCGCGCCTCCTGCCAGGCGCCCATAATCATAATGGCCTCTGCCAGACCAACAATGCAAATTCCCCGCTCCCCGCCCCTTCTCTTCCCGCCGGCAGGCTTCCTGCCGCCGCAGAACCGCCCTGCTGCCCGTCGGTCGCGCCGCACAGGCGGGGCCCCATCTGGACCGCGCTGGAAGCTTTCTACGCGTTTTCGGCAGCTTGCAAAGCCTCTGGGAGCCGCGTTTTGTCAGCACCCGGGCGCACGCTAAACATGGCAACATGGCATCCAACTCTCTCAAGCCCTCCGCGACGTGCACCTACTTCGCCTCCGGGTCCGCAGGTCTAACTCCGTATGCGGCAGTGGGCAAGCCAACGTGCTGTGCGGACCTCTGCCTCAGCTGCCGCAGCGTCGATAGCTCGCGCGCCCGTCACTACTGCGAGGTGCGTTCGAATTATCTCCTTCGAGTCGGCTGGATCAGCGAAGCCGCAGGCCTCGGGGTTGCATTTGACCGGGCATCTGTAAGCTTCTGTAAGTGCGTTCTCACACAACGTCAGCAGAGTGGTTTGCAGATGCGGCTTGAGCCGTCTCGCCCATGCTTATGTATCGTGTGTCAGGCCGCGCGCTTCGTTCATACGTATACATATATACGCGTCATGCAACGGAGTATCCAACGCCACGATGGAATCTTTTTTTAAATTTTTTTTTAAAATTCTGCGTGTTTAGAGCCCTAGCTACTTAAACTAATGCGGGCTTATAAATTTTATTGAACGGGCTCATCCTCCTGGAGGGGGTGTACCCCCCAGGGCCAGAGCGTTTCCGGGCGGCAGGTACAGGTCTCAATCCCTGTACAGCGCCTCTTTGAGTTCCGCGTCTTGCAACTGACTCTGGTCCGCCACATCAGCGACGGCCAGGTCTAGAAGCGCGATAAGCTGCGGCGGTGGCGGGGTGGCTTCTTCGCTCCCCAACACGCTACCGTTGACGAAGGTTTCTTCGTCACCTGAGTCCTCCCAATTCGAGATCTCGATCTGCCTGGCTTTCCACTCTTCGAGTGTCGCAGCGTTCACCTGACCTGCGTGGTCAGGGTTGCTCGTCCAGGATGAGTATAGTTCCTGCGCAAAGCGCTCGGACCTGTCATACGAGTTGTCGATCCAATCAACAACTGCCTCGTGTTCCATATCGAATTGGACCGCGCCGAAGCCTCGGAACCATTTCTTCATCATTTCCTCCCACTTGCCCTGACGGTAGGACGTGTGAGCGGTGAGTCTGGCGACGTTGAACAATCATTCCTCGCCGTTTTGCAGGTCGTCCCTAGCCTTGGCCAATATTTCAGACCAGGTAAAGGTACCCACTAGCGGGTTGATTTTGACAAAATCAACAATATCACTCGGTTTCCAATTGCGTTGGAACCGAGAGTAATACGTAGCCATGTTCTTCTGACGCCACCCGAAGGGGCCGATGAATGGCTTGTGGGAATGCGGCTGGATTCTGATCCAGAACGGGCACTTGAATAGCTGGTGATCCCGGGTATCAAGTTGATCCCCGAGTCCGCATGCACATCTGAT